>PVHY01002997.1:0-115508 GCA_004024945.1 Uropsilus gracilis
GAAAGAAAGAAAGAAAGAAAGAAAGAAAGAAAGAAAGAAAGAAAGAAAGAAAGAAAGAAAGAAAGAAAGACCTGTCTTTGACAGCAATCAGTATGCAGGACACCGCATACTGGAGTACAGTTTTTCTGTAAGCATCCAATACCTGATTTAACACTTTGTGATCAGAACATGTTCTGATCTGGGTGTCCCAGCTAGGGTGGCGTGAACCTCAGCTTGGGTCTATAGCTCACAAAACCTCAGCTTGGGTCCAGAGCTGTTTTTGCTCCCTGATGTAGCACAAGTGCCTGTAACAGTGTCTGGCACATAGCAAGTACTCGACCAATATTTGTAAAAAGGTTTTCTGTTTGTCCTGGTAGAAATGATGGGGGAAACATGCATCCTGATACCAGAATAATGACTTCTATCCTAAATGTATTGCCACTTACTTCTCACTTGGGCAAGGCATATTTTCTCACCAATGCTCAGTTTCCTCAAAATAGGACTAATTTATTGTCCATTTCAGTGAGTTTCAAGGATTCAGTGTATTAATGGATGATGAAAACCTTCAAGTTAATAGGTGATAAACTGCAAATGTGAAGTATTCAGACTATATAAAACAGATTTTCTTAACCGGGGGATTGGCTTCTGGGAAATCTCTCAACCCCTATAACTGTGTGCAGGAATCATATGGGTTTATTTATTTTTCTGACAAATGGGTCCTTGGCTTTTATCCAAGCCGCAATGACATTCATGATATCTAAAATTGAAGTGCTACCCATACAAAGAAAGTTATTTATAACAATTATTTAAACACATCCAGCATATCTACTCTCTGCATTCCAGGTACCTCAGCCAGCTGGTATATTGATCTCACTTCTCTTACCTGGCCTCTCCAGCACCTTGGTCCCCACTGCCAATGTTCCCAAAGATCACTGGTCATCAGCCAGCTGTGTCCTGGCTGGCTTACTTCTTGGAATATCTGGCTTGAATCTCAGGTGGATATAAGCCTCTATTTCTTCATTATCCTGAACTCCTTCGATCAAGTTTCTGTCGCCCTCTTCTGATGCTATAAGCTATAACTGAACCTGCCTTCATCTGCAATCTGTCCCTGTTTTAATATAGTGCTTCCTTTTTTCCCTTCACTTCATCCTTTCCCTCCACCGAGGCCTATGGGTACCTGCCCTATACTATGCCATACACGGTAAATGAGTTGACTCATGTACACATACCATAGTGATCGCTTGAATGTTATTATGTGTCAGCAATGAGAAACAGATCCTATTTTCCTCTTGGAATTGACACATTGGTATGGGGAATAGAAATGTGATTAAGGTCTGGTGGCAGCCTGTACAGTGGACACAGAATATCTAAGGTTTGGGCAGCACTGATTTTCAGCCTCAGAGTTTTAGCTTTTACTTTGCAGACAATGGAGCATCACGGAAAGTTTTAAGGAGGAAATGACAAGTGCAAAGTGATATTTTAGGATGCTCAGCCAGTGACATCTACATGGGAGACTGGAAGTAGCAGAGCCTAGGGGCAGGGAATCTATTATGGTAATTGTCAAGGAGAAGGGTAATTACGGTCTTGGCTAGCATGGTGACTTTGGGATTGGGGAGGAAGTGGAGAAAGACAGAAGGCATTATGAAGAATCAGCAGCCTGGTGTGTGAGCCATCGAAGATGATCCCAGCATCTTAACAGACAACTTGTAGACACTCCACCCCATCTCTTCTGCTCTCCTACCTGCGATACCTACTCATAAGTAGTTATATGGCTTTTAATATCTCCTTGGCATATATTTTAAGCTTCAACTGTCCTGTCTCCATCCATCGCCCACACTGTCATTAGGGGACTTATGCGAAAGACTGAACATTCAGCGAGGAAATTGCAGGCTTGGATTGCCCAGGTGTCACCCAGAAAAGATTGTTTCAAAGGTCGTTCCTCCTCCCCCAGCATCTAATGACCCCTCCAGTTCCTCTCTCTCTCTCCTTCTTTCATTGAGTTTAATGTATTCAATGGAGAAAAGAGAAAAGAATCAATTGAGTTGCCCCTGTGTTGTCTGCTGCCCCTCCAGGACCCCTTCAAGAACCTGGAGGAAGACATGGCAACGGTACCCAAGGAGAGCCAACAAGCAGAAGGCTCAGGGAGGGGTGAGGGAGGCATCTCCCACCTTCTCAGCCTGCTAAGCGGCTGAGTACATCTGTAATTACCAGTAAACATGGATCCCAACCCTCAGAAAAGGCCAGGCTCTATGAAAGTGTACAGCAATTTTTGAGGCTTCTTCCTTGATCCCCCCTCACTTCTCTTGTGTGGTTCTCCCTAAGGACCCCCACTCCTACAGTACCTGAGCCATTTCTAGTCAGAATAGAAAAGAGATCATTAGATTCAGATGCCATAATTAAGGTGTCTTGAGTGAGCCATGGATACCTCTGGCAGCTTCAAAGTTGCACAGTCTCTCCCCTCCCTAGTCCTCCCCCACCCCTGCTTCCCAATGAAATAAATGAGCAATTGTAAACTAAGTTGTCTTTACCCCAGCCGTGCCAGGAGATATGCTGGAATCTAAGCTTTACTCCATGGAAAGCATGTACTCCTAGCACAGTGGCTTCTTTCCCTTCCTTGAAGTACCAGAGTACTTCAGACCTTTTCTAGGACAAAGGATACACTGTGACCTTCTCTCACTTTTTCAGGGTCTTGAAGGTGTTTCTGCCCTAGGCACCACCTATTTATCACTCCCCTAACAGATGCACGAGTGGTGTTGTGAATGGACTGATCACAAAATCCCAGCTGCAATTCTGCATACTCTCTTCTTACTATCTCTCTGGAATCTTCTGGTTTTGCTCTCCACCCTTGTTAGAATCTGTCAGAAGTAGTGGAGGGAAGCAGGCTAGAATGTCCAGGCTAATAGCTGATTACAGAAGATCAAATGCAGGCTCTCATTTTGAGACACTTTCTTTTGCATCCTCCACAGACATCCTACCCAAGTCCATCACTCGCTCCTTTTGCCCAGATGGGTGACAGAAGCCTGGAGAAGTCATGTGATGGCACAGTGCAACTGACGCAACTAGCTTTCTCCACCAAAGTCCCTCTCAAGTCTGGTGCTAGTTCCCTTCAACCAAGTGGTGGGTGTGGGAGGGGAACTTCACTGGCATTATAGTTTTTCCTGAGGTTCATTCTTAACAATCTACCAGTCAGTGCCTCCAGTCTGTTGTAGATTTTTTTTAACAGAAGAATAAGTAGAAGTTTTATACCATGTGTAACCCCTGTATAACATGTTTAACCCTGTACACATGGGATAGATCTAGGAAAGGTACGAATAAATAATTGAAATAGTAGCCCAAGACACCATCTCAAATACCGTTTTCAGCAAAGGACTGAAGAAGCTCTTGGAGTGGTAGGGAAGAACAATTATGGAAAGTTACTAGCAAAAGCACAGTAAATAAGGATAAACTTGTTTTGCAGATTTAAGTCTTTGCCTTCTCTGCTGATTGATTTGGACGGAACACACATACACACACACACACACACACACGTGCTTGTGTGTGCACCAGGATTGGTAGCTAAATTACTCTGTAATACCTGTATGAAATTTTATTTTATTTTTTTTATTTTTTTTTCTTTATTTATATATAAATTTCACAACTTTGTAATCTCAAGGGTTTGCCTCCCCCCCCTCCCTCCCCTCCCTTCCCCCCCTTTCCCTCCTGTTCATAGTTGTGCGCTTCATTTTGGTGCTTCGTTTATTTTGACTTTCTTCAAGGCTTTTATTTATTTTATTTTTTTTTATGAAATTTTAGAGTAAAGAAGAGGGAAGAGGAACCCTATGTTACATATCTTCCACCTGTCAGATTCTAAACTTGATTCTGGGATGTAGTCATATAACTACAAGGCTTAGTTATAGATAAATGGAACCATTGATGTGGAAAACTGAACAGAGAAAAGGAGGCCATTTATGGTGTGAATTGGCTTATATGGTCACAGAGGCCAAGAGGTTCCATGATCTTCCCTCTACATGCTGAGAAATCTGAAAGGAGTGGTGTAATTCAACCCAGTCTGAAGACCTGAGAACCAGGAGAACTGATATCTGAGGGCAGGAAAGATGATGTCTGGGATCAAGCAAAGAGAAGAAATCCCTACTTCCTCTGGTGTTTTGTTGTTCCCTTTGGCCATGGATGGACTGATGAGGCCTGCCCAGGTTTATGAGGGTGATCTCCACTCAATCTGACCATTCAAATGCTCCATCGGAACATTGTCACAGATACATTGGAAATAATACTTCAGACTTAGTCCAACCAAATTAATACAGGAAGGTAACCATCACCCCACCACTGAATTTCTCATTCACTGTCATCTACCCCACAGATATCAGCATTGAACAACGTGCTAACATACAATCGCAATGAAGTGTCCTTTTTGCACTTCCTTTATTGCACTTTAAATGTTAAGGACCCACAGTAGGCATTCAACAATAAGGTTTGAATGTTTTAGAGATCAGATCTCGCTATTTTGACCAGGGTTGTCTTAAATCGCAGACTCATGTGATCCCCAGCCTCAGCCTCCCCGTAGCTGGGATTACAGGCATGTACCCCATGCCCAGCTTGAATCATTTTTTAATGACACATCACCTAAAAGGGCATCAAGGCACATGACGTCAGGTACTGATATGATATGGAACAACCATCAAACTACACCGTTCGTGCAGGTATAATAGTGTGTGGGGGCAGGGCACTTATATTTTTGCATGGCCATGTTTAGGTAAAATGCAAGGTATTTCTATGATATTGCAAAGGAGGAGGGGTATAGAAATTAAAGAGAAAGATAATTAGATTCTACTATATCACCTTTTATAGAGTTTGAGACCTTGTCTTTTTAAACATGTCTTGTTCAAAAGTAAAAGCACAAAGCACACCCAACTTAATAATTGATTAAAATTGTTAAAAAAACAAAATGCATCATAATATATTTAGAGAACAAATGGCCTTTATTCAATATTCACAAATCAGGCAATAGGGGACTGGTATAAAATGGAGCTTTTTATAGACAGAGGATAGAATAAAGTTATTAGCAAAAGAAAATAAAAAGTAAGTAAAGTTACCTTCCCTCAGGGAACTGCAGGGGTATCAAACCAGGCAGTGACCTCATTAGTGGAAACTCCAGATTGATTAGTTTAAAATTTTATCTTGGAATGAACCTACACCCTTAAGGTACACACAGTGTTATAAACCAGTGTTACCTTAAAAAAAAAATCAAACATTAATTCTAGCAGTAAATGAAAAAAATTACACTTTGGGGAGAGGTTGAAATTGCCATTCACTTAAGTGTTAGGCCTGGGTGGTACTCAGCATGAAAGACTTCCTTTGTTCCTTTTTTCTTTTCTAATAAATTCAAACTCAAATCTCAATACATGACAAGAACTTTTCTTGAAACAAATATTACTAGAAATGTAATAGGGAAAATTTGAGACTAGATGACAAAAAAAATGAGAAGACATTGGACTGCAGGTTCCAATGGACGAGGATACAGGGGTGTGGATGCCAGTAGCATATTCTGGAAGATTGACCCTGCTGAGACAACTGGCACGGGAGGCTGGCTGGAGAGAAGGGCACAGCTTGTGGAGGTGCCTGAAGCCATGCTCCCGCTTTGAACAGGACTCAAGCTGTCACTGGAGAGAGTGATGTTTGGGAGCCACGTTCCTAAATGTGAGAGCATTATTAGCAATTGTGTCAAATTGCCTTTTCCTAAAGGTCTCTCCATGGCTGCCAGAGCTTTAATGTTAATTGGACAGATTGTCTTTGGATTTGAAACACAAACTGTGATTAATGAAACAACTGTTAACGAGTTTGGCCCAAGGTGGTTCTCCACCTTGCTTCTCCTGCTGAACCAGATTCAAAGACAGCGCTGCGTTTGGCCACCGTGCCTGGCGTGGGGAAACAGGCAGCCTGGACTAAGATGGATGGAAATTTTGACCTGGATGCCACCTCCAAATCTGTCCCTCTGCTTTCATTCTATAGGTGGAGAAATCGAGCCTCAGATAGAGAGAGACTAATCTAAATGAGGTAGGGAGTGCAGGGAAGGAGAATAATATTTTCACCTAAAAGCTAGCATTTTGATTAGAAAGTTAACCTTTTCTTTTTCTTCCTCTGCTTCCCGCGACCCTGTTTCTTTTTTATTCCTTCCTTCTATTGCTGAAGGCAGCACCACAAAAGGGGGAGGACAATCACAGTTCAGTGAACAGGGAACATATCCCTTATGCCATTAAGTCACTTTGGACTACAACTCCCAGCATGCTGTGACCTAGACTTCCTGAATGGGGGACGTTGGGAAGGAGGAAGGAGTAAGGTAGATATAGGAACTGAAATGAAGCAAAGAGAGAGACACGTGGGTGGGAGACATGTGGAGATGAGTTACTGGATGAGAGCTATACAGGGAGACTGCTTTGGGCCTTGATCCTGGGTAGCTTTAGTGTTTTCACAGAGATGGTGACTTTCATTTTCTTGATCTCATGGTGGATTATGTGCTATATATTGAGATTTGAGTTTTTTCTGTCCATATGCTTTCTGGGACTTGTCTAACCCCCTTTTGGAGCTTCCTCAATAGGAGTTGTCTTACACACATGGCAGACTTACAGACCTCAACCATCTCACTTTGAACCAATTGTGTTTGGCTGGCGTTTTTGGAATTTAGGAATTTGTTAAAAATCCTTTTATCTCTGCCTTTCTCTCTTCTTCCTCTGTCTCTCTCTCCCTCTCTCTTTCTGAGGTTAATTAAGAAATATCAGTATTCCATTTTATCAATCTTTTTTAAAATGTATGTATGTCTCTTTTTTATTTATGTTTTGTTGTTTTTCCCAATGGTTGAGAAATGTATCCTTAACATCTCAAAATACCAGCGTGTATATATAATTAATATAACACTACATCGTGTGTATGAGAACTCTATTTTAGTATAGATCCTTCTCCCTATCCCTTCTTCCTTTTCTCAAATATTAAACTTCTTCACATAGTATAACCCCCAACTCGATTACTATAATTTTTGCTTCAATCAACTTCTAAATAATTCAAGGAAAAAGAAAGATATCTCATTTGTACTTATTCATATATTGATCATTTGCAATACTTTTCACTATTCCCTATATGTGTGTATTTTCATCTGTTAGAATTTCTATTCTGTCTGACTTCCTTTAGTATTTTATTTTGGAATAGCAAAAAAAAGTTCTCAACTTTTGTTGTCTAGTGATTTCTTTTCTCAGACAGCAGATTTTTATTTTTCAGTTTAAAAATATTCATTTGGTTCATAGTTAGTTTTAATATAATCCTAAAATTCTGCAATTCTTTTTAATGTTTTTTGAAACTAATATATATATGTTCTTTATATATATATAAATTCATATCTATCTATCTATCTATCTATCTATCTATCTATCTATCTATCTATCTATCTATCTATCTATCTATCTATCTATCTATCTATCTATCTATCTATCTATCTATCTATCTATCTCAGCAGTCAACTTTATCAGCAGTCAACTCCAGCCTTCTGACTGTCAGTGATTCTGGTTCAATTGACTAACTTTTCTCTTGACCACAGATCACATTATTGTTTTTATTATATATCTAATAATTAGCTTATTAAAATTCTTACTGTTGATAAATAGTTATCTTCCTCTATAACATGTTCAGTTTTGTTCTGACAGATCATCTTTATGTGTGGTCTGTGACTTGGACATTAGAAAAGCTATCTCTTGCAATATTTCCTAAGTTCAATGACAAATTCCTTACTTCTGACACCTGTTGTAATTTTTCTTCTTGGTATCTCAATGAAAGATCAAGGGGTTTACCAATTATTGCAAGGTAACATGACCTGAATCCAAATTCTGCCTTCCCAAGAGGTAGGGGGCATCTAAACCCTCTTTTCTGAAGGTTAGAGCTGCCTGCTAATATTTTGTTACTAGCTAATTTTGTCCTAACCTCACTAGGCCAACATTCATAAGTCAATGAAGGATTCAACAGAAGCACATATTCAGTTTTATAACTCAAGCTCCATGACTTTCTCTTTTCCAGCATTTCCTCCTTTTAATTTCTAGTTGTTTTGCCATTCCCAAATTCTGTCCTCTGATTTTTCTGGCAAATAAGACTGTACATTCTATTTCTGCTTCACTTCCACACTGACTGATATAATCATCCTATTGTTCCCTTCTTTTTTTTTTCTTTTTTTTTTTTTGGATATAGATTGTTGATAAGGGCTTGGGAATGACAGTTTCAAAGTAGAAGAAGACTGATTGAGTTATCAGGAAGATGAGGCACTATCAGGCAAAACACACTGGTGAGAAGTAAATATTTAGTGGGTTAAAAAATGAAAATTTGGAATCTATCCACTATTATAACAGTAATGATACTTCACATTAGATAACTAAGCAAGTGTATATAGATGATTTCAATATGATAGCTTGCAATATATTACTAAATATGTATGCATATACATGCACTCATTTTACATATACATAAATTCTTCATAATGTGTTCAGTCACAAATTTATTGCTAAACTCATATTAAATAAAATGTACACAGATAAGAGCTCTGTTGCTGTTTTACTCAAAACATCAATATGACAAAAAATGCAAAAATGCATATTTTGTTGCTTTGAGAATATATTTGTGTACTGTCTGATGACCCAATCTACCACTACTTTTTTTTGGTTCATACTGCCAGGGACTATTTGTCCCTATAACTTGTCATGAGGTCATTTGGCTCTCACATGTATCATTTATTATGAAGTCTTTGGCAGTACAGTTTTCTCATTAGCCTGCAAGGTTTAAGATAGCCTGACACTCCACTGAATCATTTTCATGATGTCAAATTAAATTCTTAATTTATCAACTAAATCAATAAATTAATTTCTGAGTCCATGAAAATATCTTTTGATTATAGCCCATTGCTGAGAAAGAGTAATGCTGTCATTACAAATGTTAAAGTATTAATGAATACAATGGCCAATGCAGAACAAATATTGTCATTTTGACTTCAGGATGCGTAAGCTACATGCTGTCAGACTCACTAACACATTAAAAGTTAAATGCTATCCCATGGCATCATAATCTGACATTGATGCAATTATGAAAAGCAAATACAAATATGGGTTCTGAAATTAAAAGGTAGTCTCAGTTATGACATTGTGATTTAGAAAATCTAAGGAATGCTAGCATCAGTAAATTTTAGGTCATCATCAAAATGATAACTGTTATGTGGACCTAAAGACAAATACATTCTCTGTGACTTTTAATAATTGAAAAACATTAAAAGCAAGATAAAAATTCATCAGACTCAGAATACGATCTCAGTGATTAGGTTTTCTAAGTTGAAATGCTAACTAGCACATCTGAGATGAGTGATCTTTGATACATTACTTAAAATTCTGTTTCCTTCATTGTGAAATAGTGATGGCAACTGTTTCCTTCATTGTAAAATAGTGATGGCATTTGAAGAATGTCTGGTCATGTTTCCACAGTCTCTGCTCTCTAAATTCTCTACCATGTTAGAAGATCTGAAAGATTAGGAAATGCATTTATTTATTCCCTTATCTGCAATGCTTCAGGCTCCACCAATAGAGAGCAGGTCTGCAAAAGAAAGGAAGTTAAGAAGAGCCAATTTTCTGTAGACCCCAAACTCCAATAGCTGCCTCCAAAGGGATTTTCCTCAGTGTAGCTGGTGGTAGTAGAAGGTTCTTGGAGTAGTAATGCAACAGCCAATTCCTGCAACCAATGCAATAAATGACCAAGTGAAACACAGCTAGGGTAGCTGTGGCCTCTCACAGTTCAAAAAGAAGTTCAGTTCTTTTAACAGCAGTCAGCTCATTTAGGCTCTGCTCCATGCATGAGTGATTCAGTTGTTACACAGAGATTTGGGGAAGAATATACATACAGAATTTGGGCTTTCCTTCTCTAGCTATGTCTTTTCTAAGATCAGTCCCTCACTTTCATGCAAATGTGATTTCTCCAAATGCTAACCTCAGTTTTTGGTGTCAAAAAGATTGTGAACATTCTATCTTTCATTCTGTCTTTTAACAGTTCTGTATTATGTGCATCTAAAGACAAATATCTGGGTAATGTTGATTTTTTCCAAGTTCTTCTAACTATTGAGTAGTTTGATGCATACATTTATATAATATATAAATTGCCTGAAATACATGAACTGGTTTCTGGTATTTGTTGTTAGTTTTGACTCCACTGTGTTTTGTCAAATTAACAGTTACTATGGAATATTCATACAATATATGCAAAAATTGTAGAATTTGGCCTGGGACACAGAAAGCATTCATTAACCATTAACTTCTCCTATAATTTAGTCATTATTGCCTGAGAATGTGTCTCATGCTCTGGTTCTCTCTCTCTCTCTCTCTTTCTCTCTCTCTCAGACACACACATACACACACACACACTCACACACGCTGGATTCTTTCAAAGAATGAGGATTTCTTTTATTTGCTTTGACAGAAGTTATCAAGATGGTGTGCAAAATGCAAACCCCATCTCTTAAACAGCAGCTCAAAGTTCAGTTCTTTTAACAGTAGCCAGCTTATTTAAACTCTATTCCAGTATTAGTGATTTGGTTGTCACACAGAGATTTGGGAAAAAGTATACATACAGAATTTGGGCTTTTCATCTCAAGCTCTGTCCTTTCTAAGATCAGTCCCTCACTTCCATGTAAATGTGATTTCTCCAAATGTTAACCTGAGTTTTTGGAGTCAGAAAGGCTGTGAACTTTCTATTTTTGCATTGTATGGACCTAGGACAAGTACATTCTGTGTACTGTGTCAATAATGGAAAAAATATTTGAAGCAAAAAAAAGAGATACCTTTAAAGCCCTGCATAATGTGTACCAGAACTTACTCTCATGCTAAGATAAACTATGAAACAGGAGAACCTCATTTTTCTTCCAAGTGTCAACACTTCCTCTAGGATACACTGATTTCTGATCACTCTCCATTGCCTTCAAGTAGTTTTTTCTTTAATATTTGTCATTGTTTATTGTTGTCTAGTAAAGGATCAGTCTGAAGGAGGTTTATTTGGCCATTAGTAGAAGCAACTATAGTTATGGACACTTAATATTTTATTAGTATAAACATATGTGCATATTTCACTTATTGATTACTGCATATCAACCCCCAAAATTAGTAATTTAGAATAACAACATATTATTTAATTTCATAATTCTGATGGTTGAGTTGAATTAATGGTGTTGATCTGCATGGCCTATGGAATCTCACAAAGTTAAATTCTTCTTCCAGATGGGTTGGGTTAAAAGTCACATCAACAATTTGTTCACATATCTGGAATCTTGATTTTTTCCCTGTGACATTTTTCATGTAGCATCCTTGAATTTTCTCTTTAAATAGTAATCTCAGGGTAGTCAACCTTCTTACATGACATCTGTCTTTGAAAATGGAAGAATATGAAGCTTTCAGACTTCTTAAGGTATGGGGACAGAAACTTTAGCATATCACCTCTGCTGCATCCTATTGATCTAAACAGGACACTAGTCAGATTTGAGAGAAAAACAGATTCCACCTTTTTAGCAGAAGGTTGACATGAAAATGGGGGAAAGAGAAAATATTTGATAGCAAGTTTTGGAGAATGGGCACACACACACAGTCACATATATAACATTTTGGTGACCTTCAAGGGTAGAGATTTGTGAGAGGAATAATCTTTAACTTTGCCTGTACAGCTTTATTTCTTAAATGGAAAGCAAAATAGCGAAATTTAAATATTTGTTAATTCTTAGCAGCTGACAAGGCAATTTCTAATTATTCTGCTGTGTTTTTGTTTGTTTGATTTGTTTGTACAATTCAAACTTTTCCACATAAAGGCTTCTTGAATCCCTGAGGTTGTATCTCTGGATAACAAATTTCTCTTGGTTTAGGGATCTCAAGACTGTTGTCAGTGATTCTACCTACCAGGAACAAAAAGACTAGATGACCCCTAAATGCTCATCTCATCCCTGTGGCCCATGGTCTTTTGACTGTGCTTGGAATCATTTCATTCCCAACATTGCCCTTTAATCACTTCCCTAGCCATTCTGCTCTAAAGCAACTCCCTTCATCACGATGTTTTCTGCCCTGAACTCTGCTCATTACTTTACTTCCCACCTCATTACCAGAATGTGCTGCTCTAGTTTTACTCACTTAAAAATCATCTGACATTATAGCTTTTTAGAAATTACCCAGCCAACAGGCATCTAGCTCCTGCAATGTCTATCAAGCTAAGGCAAGTGATTAGAGAAATTGCAGGGACCAGGACTCTCTCTACTGGGATCACACTGGTGATTTTCATCCTCTAGCCCTACAGAAGAATACCTTCCAGTGGGCTTATTGTGAAATAAATGACAGAGTTCTGAGAAGCTTTACTGATGAATGAAAAGGAAATGTATCAATTAGCCAAACTTCTCAAACACTTACATAGAAATAATAATTATCTAATGGTGAAAAATATCCTATAGATCAAGTACAAAAAGATATAGATCAAAGATCACTCAGTGTTAGTGTAAGAACAGAGTGTGAGAACAACCTGAATGACCCTGTGTGGGGAATGAAGGCATAAATCACGGCACTTGCATGCCAAGATCACTGCTTAGCCATTTATAAAAATTGAGGTAATGTTCATGTGCCCTGACATGGAAAAGTGCTTTTAATATTTTGAATTGAGGCCAAAATTTGCAGAATAATTTTTCTAGTTTTATATTATGAATCTAGTATAAAAGAAGATTATGAATATATGTATAGCTATAAATATAAGGAAAAACTTTAAATAGTAAGAGCTTTTCTTGATGTCACAGTGTGCATACAGTGTCATATGCCAGTTTAGTCAGTCATTCACACAACTTAAAGTTGGTCTTACTACAGTTTTACATATGTGGAAACTGATGCTCAGACAACTTAAGAAATTGGTCCATAGTCTTCCTGCTAGGAAGGAATGAAGTTTGTAGATGCTTCTTGTTTACTTAACACCTGAGCCTGCACTTAACCAACTTAACTAATTCAAATTACTAAATATCACCTTCTGATTTAGTTTCTATTGAAACTGTCTTACTCCCTGATTTTGTCCATTGTACACACATTTGACTGAGGATATTAAATGTGTCTTTGAATAGCTAAAATATACACTCAGTTCAAAATACAAATCTACTTGCCCTATGTCCCAGCTGCCCAGTTCTCCACACTAAAGGTAGTCAGTGTTCTCTCTTTCCTGTGTAAATCCCCCTGCTGAATTTTATTGTCATGTAATCAAATACATACAGATATTTCTATTTATATTTTACACAAATAATGTACACTTCCCCACCATTCCTCACTTTTCACATAACAATATGATTTACAAATAACTTCTTACCACTATGAAAAAGTATGCTTTATTTTTTATGACTTCATAGTGTTCCATAGCATGTGCATCATTTATGTATTTAACAACCCACCTGTTGATGAGGATAGAGGGATTTTTGGTAATCCTTTACTTTCATAAACAGTGCAGCAACACAATTTTTATTCATTGTTCTGCATACACTTAAGTATCTATAGAGGGAATAAATTACCAGAGGTGAAATTGTTAATGAGTTTGTGCATTATACTTTCTGATTCACTTCATGAAGTTAATATAACTCTGATACCAAACCTAAAAAGTATATGTTAAGACAAACAAATAAACCCACAGGCAAATTTCCCTCATGAATATAAATTTAAAGAAACATCTCCACATAAATATTAGTAAATAGAATTCAGTGGTATTTAAAGAGAATTATACACCATGACCAAATGGAATTTATTACAGAGGCACAAGATTGGTTCAATATTCAATATAAACCAAGACAATCCACCATATCAGAAGGCAAAGATGTATAAAAAAATCCATGTGATCATATTAACTGATGCCAACAAAAACATGTGACAAAATTTAATTTCATTCATTTGGAAAACAACTGAAAAACAGGAATAGAGAGCTTCCTCAATTTGATAAAGAGAAATATAAAATAGAAATCAAAGAATAAAGAATAGATAACTTGTACACAATATTGAAAGACAACGCTTTCCCTAAAATCAAGAAGACAAGGGTATCTACTCTCACTACCCCTATTCAGCATAGTACTAGAAGCTCTAACAAGTGCAATAAGGCAAGAAAAGAAACATAAGTCATATATATTAGAAAGGAAAAATAAAACTATCCTTTCCTTACACATGACATAGCATTTATATAGAAAATTTGAGGAATCTGCAAAACAGTAATATTCTAGAATAAATAGATATTTAGTAAACTCATAGGATAGAATATAAACATGCACAATATAATTGCATATTCTTAAAATAGGAGTGAATACCATGGTCATCAAAACTAAAAGTTCCAAACCATTCACAATCACACAAAAATGCTTAGGTTTAAACCTAACAAAACATGCACAAGGCTTGCATATTGAAGACTACAAAGCACCAATGAAAGAAATCAAAGATTCAACTAATTCTTCATGTCACTGGGAGACTCAAAATAGTAAAGATGATAGGTTTTTCCAAATTAATATATAATTTTTACAGAATTCCTATTAAACATCTCAGAAAGATATTATTTTAGATATAGACAAGGCTATTATGAAATTTCTAAGAAAGGGCAAAGGAACTGGACTAATTCAAAGTAAATTTGATAAAACAATAAAGAAAAGGAATTTATCTACTGATTTAAACATTTATATAAAACCACAATGATCACAAATGTGTAGTATCAGTGGAGGAATGGACACATTAGTTAATGAAACAGAAAAAAAATTCATAAATAAATTCACATATATATGACCAACTGATTTTTGACAAAATTTTCAAAAGGAATTCAATATTGGATGGTAACTTTTCAGTGGTGAAATGGTGCTGGAACAACTGGACAGCCACAGAAAAAAATAAATCCATAAATAGAAAAATTACATAAATGCAAAAAAAAACTCAGAATCACACATATTATAAAAATTAACTCAAAATAGATTACAGACAAACTAAAATTATGAAACATTAGAAAAAAACTGAATACATTTGGTATTTAAATCTAAGAAAAGAGTTATTATATAAATACATAGGCATCTAATAGAAGGATTTCAAAATTTACAGGATACTTAGGCCCAGGTGAATTCTTTTAGCTTATAACCAATAACAATTTTTAAAACAAAAAGAACCATAAATCTAGGAATATTTAACACTTTCTTTCTGCAAAAGATCCTGCTAAAAGGATGAGAAGACAAGTTACAAGCTGGGTCAAAATATTTTGTAAGCCATATATTCAACAAAAGATTAGTTTCCAGAAATCCCACAACTCAATAGAAAAAAAAAATTCATTTAGAAAATGAGCAAAAAGCACAGATATTTTACCAAAGACAATGTGCATATGAGAAGCACATGCGGAGAGAGAGAGGAAAAAAAAGAACATCATTAACTATCAGGAATTGCAAATTCAAACCAATGAAATTATTTCTACACATTTATCAGACTAGATAACACAAACAAAAATAGTGGCTTCAAATGCTGCTAAGGATATGAAGAAACTGAGTCACTCATAATATTGCTGATGGAAATGTCAAATGGTACAATCATTCTGGCAAATATTATGACAGTTTCTTTATAAACTAAACATGCAGCTACCAAAAGACCCAGCAATTACACTCCTGGGCATGTATCCCAGATAAATGAAAATTTATGATTACACAAAAATCTACACAAAAGTGCTTCACAACTTTATTCATAATAGTCCCAAGCTGGAAATAACCCAAACATCCATCACTGTGTAAATAGTGAAACAAGCAGTTGTACCATATGAAACACCTCAACAACTGGGAACAAGCTGTGGATACATACCGGATAAATCTCTAGATAACTATGTTGAGCGAAACTTCCACACCAAAGTTCACATACTCTATAACTCCACCTATCTAACTTTCTTGATAGAGTAAAATTTAAAAAAATAGAGAACAGACTAGTGCTTGTCAGGTGGTAGGGATGGAAAAATGGTGAGTTGAAATGCATGTGGCTTTATAAAATGGCAGCAAGAAAGACTCTTGTGTTCATGGAAATACCATGTTTTAACTGTTTCAATGCCAAGGCCTGTTTGTGATAATGTACCACAGATTTGCAGCAGGTTATTATGGGAGGAAAATGGATACATGAAATATTTCTGTAGTGTTTCTCACAACTTGATATGAACTTACTATTTCTCCAAAATAAAAACCATCACTAAAAATAGTCAATTTTGCCATCTAATAACATGGTTTGTTTTTTCACTTGCTCAAGTCACGTAGATAATTTTATAGTTTTCCTTAATTTAGATGGTGGGCATTTATTTGTTGCTATCTTGAATTGCTTTATCTTCCTTTGTCTTTTCTGACTATATGTTATTTGTATTTATGAAAGTTATTGATCCCAGTAGACTAATACTGTTCCCATCCACTTTTTTGAATTCTTTGATTATTTGCAATAGTTTTCACTTTATTCTCTTAGATTTGCCAAGTATACAATCATATTATCCACAATAGTGATAATTTTTATCATAATTCAAGTGTCCATGTCTTTGATTTGCTCCCTTGTCTTGTAGCACTTTCTTGCACCTTCTAAAAAGATAATATTGTCTAATAGTTGTGAGTTATGTTGTTGTTAATGGCAAAATCTGTTTCTAACTTTAATAGAAGTGCTCTTAGTGTTTAGTGTCTCTTTACATTCATCACATTTATCATATTAAGGAAAATATTTATCTCTGAAAACATTTTTAGACTTCATCACATATGTTCTATCTTTTTTCAATGAAGTCTCTTTTAAAAGTCTGTAACAAAGCACCACACAATGCAAATCAAAGTGCAAATCATGTCATATAATTTTAATTTTATGTTAACCACATTTTAATCATAAAAGTAAAATTAATTTCCATAATAGCTTAATTCAATATATCAAATATCATTTAAACATGTAATCAGTATAATAATTATTAATGAACTATTTTATATTTTCTAGTACTTAAGTGTTGAAATCAGTGTATATCTATATTACTGCACAATTCAATTAGGGCTTGCATCATGTGAATGGTTGATAGTCACCTCAATCTATGATCATCTGATTCACTTCAGGGTTACCTTTACATGAACAGTCCTTCCTAGAAGACCCCCTGCTGGTGTTACTGCATGAGATACAGGACTTTATGCAGAGTACAGGAAGATGGTATGCCCTATGTGTGGTACCTATAAAAAAAGTGAAAATTTTGAACATAACCATGAATATTTTTTAATGGGTAGATTATCAGAAAGAAATATGTTAGGCCTACAGTAAAACATGTAACTTCTGACACCTCACAATACAGTTACAAGGAGAGAGAGCAAATGGTAAAATACACAGGTGTCCATCCACATCCTGTTAGGGAAGGGATATGAAGATACCAAGAGTAGTTGACCAGCTGTTCAGCTTTCTGTTTCAATGCTCTGAGTTGCCTTACATTCAAGTCTTTTGTTTCCTTGGGATCACCATCCTACAGCTTTAGAGGATTTAATCCTAATGAAATGAACTTCCAACACACCCCCTATTTCTCAAAGGGAAACTACATCTACAAAAACCTCAAAAGGATGTTACTAAATGCTCCACGCTCAGTGTCTCTTTCTCTCCATGATTTAGACTTTGATACTGCTCTCTCTCTAAGTTATATCTTGCAGTTCCAGGCCCTCCCTATCTCCCTTATTAGGGAAGAAATATACATCAGCTTTCAAGACCTGGCTGTAGCATGACCTTGTGGTGTACTTCTTAGGAAAATTATGACTAATAACAACAACATTATCAGCTATGCCATGTTCCCCATACTCACTGTGTCAGGCACTGAGCTGAACACTTTGTCTCCACCATCTCATTTAACGCTGCAGATTGTACAAATGAGTAATGGGTCCAAGGTCACACAGCTCATAATTAACTGAGCTGGGACTTGTTCCCAACATGTCTGATTTCAAATCCCACATATTCATACATTATATTTTATTACTTGCAATTTGTCAAACCATATAGAACTCTATTACTGAAAATCTGACTCATCAATCTTTGCTCTTGGCCAACTCCAGAACATTTGGGTTTCATTCCAAGTCAGTCTTCTGCAGGGAAAATTTCATCCCCATCACATTTGGCCTTTTGATTAAATCAAGGAGCAATGTTTCTGCCTGTGTGTTACTTTCTTTCCCATGAGAAGATGAGCAAAATGATTGACTCATATCTTTTCACATATGGAGACCTCAGCAACTCACAGTCAGAGAACTCCTTTATAAGGGTCAATTAAGATGTGTGCTTGATGGAAGCAAGGGAATAAAAGCCAGGTGGTGACTTGGTGACTGTGATGATGATTACATCACCAGCCACTAGGCATTAAGTGAACACTGCATCTTGGTTACTCTTGAAGAGGAGCACAAGCTTGTGTTTATGGTGCCATCTTTAAGGTCTTTAATACTCACTGGGCAGATATATTTCAAATCCTTAGACCACTGATTACTCAATAGAATCCTTGGTAACACATTGCAGAGACCACTCTCATTAGAATTACTGGAGATGAGATCCAAGATGAGATCGATAATTGTTCTGGGTCCCCTGAATGATTCTAGTGTTCAGTCAACAGTATTACAACTTTAAATTACTTGCTCATTATAAATTAATAGTAAACTTCTGTTTTGTAAATTGCATTCCACAAAGAAAATGTGATCTAATCAATATCACTTCCTTATGGTATTTGATAACTTTGTGATTGCATGAATCATATGTATGTATAGATACAAAGTATATAGAGATTTTCAGAAGTATACTTTGTATACTGTAGAAAAAATATATTACCAATATTGTGTATCCTACATTTATATATTTGAACATGTACACACATATTGATGACAAAGGTTGTTAATTATGACTATGGTTTTTGTGTTTAATTTATTCAATCTGGTAGATGCATTTTTAAATTTCTTATTAATTATAGGATTGTATGTTGTTTGGTATATCAATATTCTCTATCATTAGATTTGCCTAACCTTTAAAAAAATTACTGTTAAGTAATGTATGTCTTTATCTGTAGTAATACTTTTGCTATGGATTTCATTTTGTTAGTATTAAGTATTGTTCTAATTTTTTGCATAATATAAAATGTGCTTTATTTTTCAAAATTATGTGGCTTTATTTTATGTGACTCACTTAAGGATTGCTATAATTCAGTTACTAAAAATTAATTCTGGTACTATATAATATGAAAAATTTTCTAATTTGCATCATTAGTGATTACAGGTATATTTAGACTAATCCTTACTATTTTCCCTTTTTTAATTGTTAGGAATGTATAGTTTTTATACAGTAACCCCATCTTATCCATGATTTTGGTATCTGTTATTTCAGTTAGCTGAAAGCAATGGTGATTCAAAAATACTACAAGCAAAATTATCTCAACAAGCTTTTGAGAGAGACTGCAGTCACATAACCTTTATTATAGTACATTGCTATAATTGTTCTATTTGTTAATGTTATTTTCATCATTATCACTCACTATTAGTTATTGTTACCCAATATATAATTTATAAATTAAATTTTATCACAGGTAGATAAGTTTAAGGAAAAAATAGATATAGTATTCAGTGTAATTATTGGCTTCAGGATTCCATTTGAGTATTGAAATATGTGAGGGATTCCTGAATTTATGATTCTTCTCTTTTGTTTTAGGAGTGAATTTTTTCATACAATTACAAATTTTTAGCATATTCTGCCCAAATTATGTTTATTGAGTTAAAATAGTTTACATTATTGTATATGCTTTAGGGATTACAGACTTAAACCTCCACAAGTTGATTACAAAGTTTTAACCATGCACTAAAAGCATCCAAAATTTATAAATCTTTTCCTGGACATAGTAAATACATTAGAACATGTAATTTCTGAATAGCATACCTCAAACTTGGTGATTATTTTTTAGAGTTTGTTATTTGTTTTTCAACAAATTTTAATTTCATAGTCAAAGCTATTGAAATTTACTGATATTTTATCAATTTCTCTTTTCACAGAATTTTTTCCATTCTACTTTTAAAATTGCTACTTTTATCTTTTATGTCACAACATCCTTTCAGTTTAAATTTCCTTTTTTATAAAAATGTATCAATGTATTATACGCCTTATTTTTCTAGAGAATATGAACTTCACCTCTCTTAATCTTTGTATTCTGAAAAATCCTTTATCCTGTTCTCAAATTTGATCAAAATTTAGCTGGATATAAAAGTCTAAGTTGATACTTAACTTCTCTCAGTACTGTGAGATCTTACCCTTGGTCACTAGAAATCATTAATACCAAAGTAGGAAGTCAGTGAAATTGTTAGTATAAATTCTGCTATTCTGCAGCCAATCTTTCATCTCTAGTTATTTTAAACATTGTCTTTTGCTTTAGTTCTACTATTCACTATTCACTCAATGAGTAGGTGTTAATTTAGTATAATTTATTCTTCTCTGTGGATCTTTTGATCTGGGAACTTGTATTTCTTCTTATTTTGTAAAAGATAAGTAATTAGCACTTCAAATATTTGTTTTCTCTTTTTCTTCTCAGGTCTTCTGGAACTCTTACAGAGCCTAATTTGGAGCATCTTGATTTCTCTCTCTCATTGTTAATTTTAGTTGCTTTTCTGTTGCAAATTTCTGCCTGAGGTTCTTATTATCCCAAGACAAATCATTGTTTTTATTGCTTATTAACTATGTTCCATTCTTTATATTTTCTACTTAAATGTGACAATTCTCAAAGTTTCTAATTGGTTATTTTTTTGTGTCCTAGTATCCAGTTTTTCTTTTTCTTTTTTTTTGCTCCTAATAGTCTATGAAATTCAAGTGTGTTTTCTCTGTGATTAACCTATCCTTACTTACTATGAATCTTTTCCAAACATTTTACAGAACTAATTTAATTCATGCCAAACTCATGTTTTTATTACTGTTTTTGTTAGCTAATTTTCTTAGCATTAACTTTTCTCCTATGGGATATGTCAAATGTAAGTGTGTATATGTGTTTATTTTGTTTTGCTCCCCATTCCTCTTCTCACTGTCCTTGTATCATTTCCACATCTATGTGAATATTCTTTAAGTGGCTACTATACAACAGTTCCTGTTCTAGTTCTCAGGGTATCTACCATAAAAAAATACTCAGAGGTTACTCCCTGCATGGAGTTTACATTCCAGAAGGAGGAAACAGACCATAAACATGACACATGTATTAATCATATAGCGTGTCAAATATTTTATAATAGCTCACACCTGTTCCTCCAAGGCTCAAGTTCAGACATTTGGTGATGGTTTCTGCTGTGCATGACACAAGACAGTGCCCTGCGAAGTGAAATCCAGAGCCCCAACCATTATCTCCTAGTGATGAGACAACTACAGAGCTGTAAAGGAAGTCCCTGAAACACTTTCATCATATTGGCATTGCAATTTTATTTCTGTTAAATTTAACAGAACAGAATTTGGTCTTGTATCTTATATGCATTTTTAAATCTAATTTTTCAATTTGCTTTAATTGAGTTTTACAAAAATAGGTTTATGATGAAATAGAAAACACATTCTGCTATTTCAGCACAAAGTCTAGGAAGCCTCAACACAGGACTACTTGGGGTATGGAAAATGAGTCGGTGAGGGTTTTGTTAAGTTCTTGATGTTGTAGCTATGCTTGTGTCCTTTTAAGTGTGACATATTATAGGAATCATAACCTATAGTGACAGTTTGAAACTGTGTATGTCAGCTTTAGGGAATGGACAATTTAGCCCCAAATTTAAAGTCGATTTTCCATAGAACATTTTAGTTCCAATTATCTGGTGGGTATAGAAGGGATTCTCAAAATACATCTAATGTTCTGAGCTGTCTGCTTGACTCAAAGTGTCTTCTAGAGGAAATGGTGAAGGGGATACTAAACTGACCTAAAGCTACTGACTTCAAAGGCTGGGTTGGTTGCTTATTTGCTGCTAACCTTAGCAAACTCATCTCTTTTTCAAGTTAAACTTTATAACTTGTATAAGTCTTTGAGGCAAGTAAAGAAAGAAAACACATTTAGAACACTGCAGTGACTGGCCAAGGGCTGCCCACTTATTCACATTACCCTGGGTCTGCTCCTAAGTCCATAGGTGCTATCAAATTCTGAAGTTGGATGGAGCCCTCTCCTTGGAAATATTAAAAGTGGTGGTGATCAGACACCTTGCAGAATAGCAGCCTTCTTCTCGTGGAGGGATTTGAAATCCTATCGCAGCGGAAGGGTGCATACTGAATCCCATCTGTGGTTGTTTAGCTCTGCTGCAGATGCTTAGAATTCACAAGGTCACACACCACTAAACTCCCTTTGTCAGAATTTAGAAGTTGTAACTGACAGTTACTCGACAAGGTAGAGAAGAACATGTGGCCTTGATAACTGGCACTGTGTATTTACCCAGACATGGCATGGGATTACTGGGGAAAGGATGTGATGAACCTGAAAGCCGATCTGTACAATTCTGATTTGTTTATGCCTCCTTCCTCACCACCTTCACACCCTCTCCATTGCTTATTGTCTTTTATGTATTCTAACTCCCATATTGTCTAGCTGCATTGTCTCTTAAATACAGGTCAAATTCCATTTAAAAAATTGGAATAACAAAGAATTCTGTACAACTATGTCTATACTTTGGCATTTGGATTCTAGGAACAATGCTTTCCTTATCAAGTTGCAAAGCATTTGACCTCTTATGAAACACTTACCTTGAACACCTACTCAGAGCCCAATTTTCTCTTTGTACATCAGTCCACAGAGGATTGAAATGCACAGTCAAGTGTTTGATCTTCACAACACCATAGGTCATATAAATGATACAATCATTTCAATTTCACAGATTAGGAAATTGAGGTTCAAAATAGTAGATTGACTAAGATGCTATAATTCTTCAGTTGCAGTAACCATGAACTATGGGCTTCTGTATATAATCTCTCCTCCTCTTTAATATTCTATTTTTTAGATAGCTCAATGGAAATATTTTTGAGAAAACTGAGGGTAATAGCCAAATTATTTGTCCATCAAAGAGCAAATGCCAGGTGAGTTACTAAGTATTTACTAAGATATGTTATGCCTTTGGTATCCCTTATTCCCTTCCCACTTCAAACAAAATTGTTTGTTTCTGTTTACTTGTTTCAAATTTTTATTTGTATGTATATACCAAACAGTTTACTAAGCTGTTTGGGTTGGAAGAAATATGTCCAAGAATATCTGTTTGTAAACTGCAAATAGTCGTAGAAATACTAACTCTTATTTTGGGCATTTTGCACTTTTCTGAATAGCAGAAATTCTATTCTAAAGGGTGGGTGGACTTGTAGAAATCACAAGCAATGACATGTATGGCAACAACAATTACATTTAAATATAGTGTGACCTTGGGGAAATCATTTAACCTCTCCATTGTTGCTCTGCTGCGCTTAGAAAAGCCAAATAGCATTATCTTTCCACTCACCTTGAGATGAACAAGGTTGCCTATAATTAGAACTGTATAACCACACATTCATGATTGTGGTCTCCATGTGTGTTTGTGTGTGTGTGCACCAGTGTGTATGTGTACTCTCCTTTGCAAGTGGAATGTAAATTTCTTGAAGTTAAGAACCGTCTCTCTTCTTGTCTGGAATTTTCAGTATTGGAAAATGGATATACAATTACTGATGCTTAGAGAAGGGGGAGACAAGCCTCATTTAGTTTCACGCCCCTCATTTTATAGACAGAGAAATAGTAACCTTGAGTAAAGATAATAGGTGATTTGCCTAAGACCATGCAGCAGAGATTAGATTTAAACTAAGCATTAAGATTTCAGCTACTTGTTCTCTCCATGGTATCTAAAGTAGGTGCTTGCTCTATGACTTTATAAGGAATAAAGAATAACTAAAAGGAGTTTAGATTAACATTCTACATACTAACAAGCTAATGGTCAAAGAAACTTTAATAAATGCTGCACTTCAATTTGTATGTTCATATCATTTAAGAATCTCTAAAAGATAGCAGATTTGTTTTCCCAAAATTCTTTGAAAAAATGATTTTTTTTTTGGAAGAAGCAGCTAGTAGAATATAGTAAATATCCAATTAATGTAAATGGAGAAAAGAACACACTAGAAGTTAGTGTCTTAAATTTTCAACCAGGAACTTGATTTTCTGTCTTGTTGAGTCTCTTGTGACCTGTGGAGCCCTGGGCTAGACCATGCTCTCTATAGGAGGGCTCTTCTTTCTGAGGCAGAGATAGAACAACCTGCCCAACTTAACCTCAAGAGGCAGCTGTAAAGGTTAAATTTCCATCATAATGAAACTGAGGTTATGAAAAACTCAAAAATTCAGCACCATCTACTCTCTTTTCATTCTGGTAATACTACTGTTCATTCTTAATTTTTTATTGATTTACCATTGATTCTTAAAACTACATAAACTTCATTTGCATAGCTTCACAACTTGAGCAATCCATCACCTTATCCATCACCAATGTTCTAACACCATTCACCAACCTCAATGAGGCACTTTACATATTTTTCCTTTCCTTCACCTCCTCTGATAATCAAAATTTTGTTAATTTAAGAGTTATTTTTGTTGATTTTTCCCAGTTCATTGGTTTTGCTTCTTTATATTCCACATATGAGCAAAACCATGCAGGAATTGTTCTTCTATTTCAAATGTACTCAACTTCCCATAATCACCTCCTGTTCCATTCACCTTATTGCATCTTTTCTATGAGCTGACTAGTATTCCATTGAGTGTATTTATCACAATTTCCTTAGCCACTTACCTGGTCATTTTGTCTGTTTCCATGCCTTGGTTATTGTGATTAGTGTGACAATGAACAGTGTTACCGTGTGTTTACAACTGTTGTCTGACCAAGCCACAGCAGGAACCTCCATGACTCAGACAAGCAAGTGAGAAAGAAGCAAATTTATTTACAACAGGTATGAGGTAACAGTTATAACAGAAACAAAACAAAGTGGGATTCCCTGGCCAAAGAACAAGGGAGGAGAAAAGTGAAGCCAAATTGGCTTCACGCCTCAGGAATTTCTACCATTTCCCCCGAATTATTCCAAAGCCCCATCAGCCTCCTTGTGATTGATTGATGCCACTTCTCAGAGGATCAGCTCTCTTGGAAGTAAGCCCTGAAACTTTCTTAGGCCAAAGGTTGCAGCTTATTTATTTATTTATTTATTTATTTATTTATTTATTTATTTATTTATTTATTTATTTATTTATTTGTTATTTATTTATTTATTTATTTATTTTTAAGAGACTAGGTCACACTATGTTGCGAACACATGAACTCAAGTGATCCCCAGCCTCAGCCTCCCAGGTAACTGGGAGTACAGTTGCACCACCACATCCTTCCCCCCCCCCCAGGTATCAGTATAGTTCTACTTTAAATTTGCAACCCTTTGTAGAGGATGCAGCTAGTTAATCCCCTTTGAAATTTGCTTTCATTGTCCCTATTCTCCAAGACACCCAAGCTTCTTCTGTGCTACCAGGGCTCAAGAGGAGTGTACATATCTTTTCAAAAAGATGTTGGGAAAACTGGATAGTCACACAAAAAAGAATGAAACTGGATCATTATCTAACACCATACACAAAAATTAATTCAACATGGGTTAAAGACTCACACAGAAGACTAAATCCTTAAACAATATAGAAGAAAACAGTTAATATGCTATGATATCTGCCTCAGAAATGTCATTGGGGATTTGATTCTAATGGCCTCAGAAACAAAAAAGTAAACAAATATGACTACCATAGACTGTACAGTTAAGGAAACCACCTCAAAAGTATACTGAAAGAGAAAAAAATATTTGTATATCACACATCTAACAAGGGGTTAATATAGAAAATAATAAAGAGCTCATATACTTCACCACCAACAATAAAAACAACAACCAAAAAAAAAAAAGGTAAAAAAATGGAAAGATCTAAAGAGACACTTCTTAAAAGAGGATGGGCAGATGGCCAGAAAGCACATAAAAAAATATGTTCAATATCCCTTATTGAGAAATAAGTGAGAAATCAACCATGATACAACCTCACACTGATAAGAATGTCCATTTTAAAACAATGGGGACAGCATGTGTTGGTGTAGAAAAAGGGTACTATCATATAAACTGGTGCAGCCTCTATAGAATAAAACTATGAAGTTTCCTCAAAAAATTCAGAATAGAATGGCCATATGACCCAGAATTTCCACTTGTAGGTATTTATCTGGAAAGCATGAAATCACTGTTCTTTTATTCCTGAGAATGGTTTGTTTTCCCTCATTCCATTCTCACAATTCCCATTGGAACTACCATGATCTGATTTAAACCTCGCTCTACAACCACAATAACAGGTCCAGAGATACACACCTCACCCAAGTCGATCCTGTCATGTTCTCTACGGAGATTCTAGCTTTGGAGCCAAGATAGAGACAGTTGGTCACTCTCTGGACTAAAGCAGCAAGATCCCTCATCTCCACCAGCATTGCCTTTGTTCAGTGTACACCAGCCACAGCCTTCAGATATTCCAAGGTTGTGCTTCCATCTGCTGGTTTTCAACTCTTTCTCCCAACGTCTTTCTCTTAATATTTGAAAAATTGAAACCTCCTCATCATGTCTACCTCAACTGTATTGTCACCTCTTCAGCTCTCATGCCTCAACTCCTGAGTCAGTTCTGCTCATGAACCAAAAGGAATTCCCTTGTCACTTTGTGTCATTGAACCCTTTTATCTTGGTATTCATTTCAGTAGCTGAAACGATGCTATTGGCTCATGTGCCTATTGTCTAACTTTCATGTAAGAACATAGGATCCTATAGGATAAAAACTGTCTTTTATCTGCCTGTATTCATGACCTTTAGAGGAGTCTAACACATAATCATCAATTCATAAGTCAGTGGGAAATTGCTATGCTGAAAGTTGCCACTCAAGGAACAAGAGCATCAGGGCTGTCCGGAAGCAGGTTTATTAGTACCAGTACTGATTCAGTGGATTCATATCTTAGATTGAGTGCCCCTAACAGGAAGTTAAGTGTTTGTATAAACTTTACATGTACTGGTGTTCTGAATGAGTTATCAGTGGTGTGTACATGACCTGATGTGGTTAAAAAAGAATGAGGAAGATCCAAGTAGAAACTGGACTACATACCAGCAAACTGAATCAGTCAGCCATGGGTTGTTCATCTAGACCCCTAGGCTGCATTTCTTAGGTCACTGTGCTGTAGCATATTTCAGGTTATGATGCATTACCTGCACATCATGCTTTAATACAAGTAACAATCTTTCAAATGAGGCAGCATAGCTCTTTTGTGGTGGAAGAAACAGGAACTTCAAGAGCATAGTCATTTGTCCAAGACCATGCAATTATGAAAGAAAGATGGGAGTAGCCATCTCACCCTTGTCAGCTTGTCTGAGTGGGTATCGAGGGGTCATCTGCTGGCAGCTCAATGAATGTCATATTAACATAATATTTTATTTTGTTTTACTTTGTTTTGTTTTAGGGGTATGGACTGTTGCCTAGGGTATTAGAATCAGATTGGGAGTCAAGCGTTAATCAATGTATTTAGAACTGGTAATCAGCACAGAGAAAGTCTACCCAACATCTGCCATATCCTTTGCTCCTGCCTGAGTCCAGATCTGCTTTTGGAGAAATTCCTGCTTCCATGACTAGAACTTGGATATTCTGAGAGGCCTTAGGTATTACTACTGCTGCATCTGCCAACCTTATAGTGTGGATACTGCTTTCTCATTAGCTGACCCGGATAAGCAATAAGAATAAAGCAGAGTGTGTGTGTGTGGGGGGGGGGGGGGTATGGGGAAACTTCTTTGTGCTTTCTCCTTTTCTGTTGGGCATCAGTAGGCTTTGTTTTACCAGTTTTTTTTTTAATTTTCAGGAAAGAAAGCCAATAGTTGGCAAAGCTAGAGTGACCCCCACACATGATTCTTCCTGCAGGGATTTGGAATAAGTTCTGTTTGTTTGATTTTTTACAAGGTCAGGGCTAGCTGAGATTGGCAGAGTGATGATTTCCACCTTTACTCTGCTGCCAAGTCAGGAAAGAAGCTGAGTTCTGGCCCATTTTTCATGTTGGATGAGCACCATTTAAAAGAAGCAGTATAAACCCAAGGTCACAAGGACGGTGAGATATATGATTAATAGTCTGAACTATTTGACTTCATGCCTGACACCTCATCAACTCATTTAATATTTGCAGCAACCCTATAAAGTACACATTGATATTTAAATGGATGTTGAAATCAAGGGAGGTGAAATGACTTATCCAAGGTCACACAACTGGGGAATCCCATGTGGAATCTTGGACCTATGCCTGTCTAACTACTTTTGAGCCTTCACCCAGTCAATGTAACCAACCACTACTTTTAGAGAAAAAGCCTTCCTCAAGATTGTCCCACTTCCACATTCCATCACAGAGAATGCCCCCATTTCACACATCTTTGTAAATGTCCCCCTGGAATGGGGTTGGACAAAGACTTGATCTTCCATGGCAGTGTGACTTCTGTCCTCCTTCATCCCTATCCCAGAGTGTCCACCTCTAAGCAATTTTGCAGACAGATGTGATTCCAGGTGACAACCATTAAGTACAGATGGCAAAACAAGTCAGTCACAGATGCCGGGTCCAGAAGGCTCAGCTGTCCCCATGTAGCCCAGAAGCCACAGTTGGTATCATTTTGGCTTAAGGAAAATATGTGATATTTGGAATTTTTCCAATAGTCTTTCCATTCTGGCAAACAGCCTGAAGGTCCTCTGTATGTATTCCTTGGGATCCAAGGTATGGTTGTTTAACCTTGTCAAGTTCAGTTTCTCCTCTATAAAATGGTCATAATATGAGTAGCATATATATCATATGTCATGAGTTTGCTGAACAGCTTAAATACTTCAATGCACATGAAATATCTAGGGCAATCCCTGCTATTTAATAAGTATACAACAACTTATAGTTCTTTGCAACTCCTTTTTTCCCCTCGATTATTGTTTTCATGAACCTGGGGCAAGCTAACCCCTATGCATACTGATAAACTGACTTTTTGAGAGTTCTTCTTACCCACAAGACTGATTTCAACATTTATTTTCTGAGATAAACACTTGGGATTTGTTTGTCTGATCACCTACAATTCTCTGGAGTCTACAGGCCTGCTTGTTTCTCTTCCAGCAATGGCATAGGGCCAGCTGCTCACCTATTTCTGTTGCTGATGAGATCAGCCCTCTCCTACTCTACTTTCAGCCAGATGTGTCATTCCAAGACACAGGCCAGTAAGTCTCCCTGGACTAATTAATCCATAGGAGATCCTGGGCACAAGCACATGCATGCTGGGAGCTTCTTTATGGAAAGAAGCTGGTGTGTCCACTTCTGGTGTGTCCACTTCTGGATTTAGCATTGGTCCCAGACTAAGCATGCTCAGTGTGTATTTATCAGGAGGATGCCAACCCCTGCCCTGGTATGAGCCACTTACTAACACCAAAAAGCAATGCCAATTTAACTTTATATGCCTAGATACTATAATGGCACTTTGTGCACATCATCTTAGGAAATTTACAGGGGAAAAAAATCTGTGAAAATAGGCTATCATTCGCCCCATTTTATGGTTCAGAGATTGAAAGCTCAGAGAAAGCCACAGAACCAGAATCAATACTGCTTCCAGACTATCAATCCCCAGCCATCACTATTTCAGACACTCTGCAATGACTAGCCCTTCTCAGTGTCCTCCCAATGCCAGAATTCCCATGGGCTGAACAAACCATAATCCAGCACCTACAGGGTGGGGAGCTCACTGCCTCACAAAACAGTGTAGCTTTAGTCTTACAGTGTGCTGACAACCAGAAATGGCTTCCTCACACTGAGGTCACTTGTGTCGTGGAGCTCCCCAGGCCCCTCCCCACCAGCTCTGGATCTGCCCCTTGGAGGAGATGGGTTCGTGCCTTTGCCATCTGTTTGTTAGTCCTGTGCTATAAATAAATCAGTCTCCTGAAAGCTCCAACATAGGAAGAGGGATGCAAGCAGAGGAGGGGAAAGGATGTTAAGAAATAATCCATTATTATGTTTTAATCTATGATAAGGATACTAGCTAATGCTTTGTAACTAATTAATAGTTTTTTCTATAGCTTTTTTTCCCCCTTCCTTCCTGGGAATATGCCTCTAAGTTTCCATACAAAGAATATTTACTTACTTCTGTTAATAGCCACCATTTGATGGGTTCACTTATAGGTGGAATGTAGAGAAGTCAAATAAAGATAAGGAAAAAGACAAAGCTCACAAGCTGCCCCTGGATCTGAATCAGACAACAGGGCAAAGGAGGGGAGAGAGATCAAACCAGGAGGGAAGAGCTCAAGGGAAGGTTGGATCACAGGTGCTGTCGTGGTGGGAGAACTATGGGGACTACAGCATAGAGGAGAAATCAAATACTGTCCAAAAATTAACAATGATGTAAGAAAATTAATTAATATTAAAGAAGAAACACAGTCATTATTAGATTGGTGAACCACTGATCTTGGCTACCTGGTCAATCCTGCCTCTGTGTTCCTGGAGATAAACAGTGACTTCTTTAAGGCTGGGCATGGTGGTGCATGCCTGTAAGTGGCAGCCTAGGAAGCATGGCTGTGGCCAGGGATCACGGTTCGAATTCCGCCGGGGGCACATAGCGAGACTTAGTCCCCCCCCAAAATAGCTGGGCATGGTGGTGCGTGCCTGTAATCCCAGCTACCTGGGAAGCTGAGGCTGGGGATTGCTTGAGTCTGTGTTACCCCAGGCAATGTGAACCTGCAGTTCCACAGGCAAAAATAGTGAGACCTAATCTCAAACAAACAAAAAAAACAAAACAGTGACTACTTTGCTTTGATTTCTTCCCCACTGAAATTGTATGATGTGAGAATGCAAACTGGAATCTTAATTCAGGGTGGACTTTGGCACACTGGGGAAAGTATGTTCTTAGAAATATCCAAAAGAATTGTCAGGCAAATAAAAGTTTTCTTCCTGGATATTGGCTCAAGCTTTCCCTGTAGGTCTAGAATAATATTATTGAGTGAGGGAAAAAGAGGAACAGATAATAGGTGTGCCGCAGAAAAGTAGCATCCTGACCCTGCACTAGTACATTGGTCTCAATATCTACAGTAAATTCTGCAGCTGATGCTCCGCCCATATCCCCTTGGCCCATGCCAGTAGTCTCCTGAAGGTTCAGTGGGCACATTCTCTATACTTCATCAGTTCCCTACCTCTGTCACCTGATTGTTCACTGCATCAGAAATGGTGTCAGCCCACTTGTTGGGAGAGATGAAAGATCCAAGAGAGTATTTAGTAAGTTGTAGCAAACTTATCAACAAGGGATGGGGTTAGAAAGTTAATACCCCCATGTCCTTGCTTCATGGTGGGATATGTATGAGGTATGATCTACAATGTCTCTAAAAATTTCCCCAAAGGAATGAAGGATCAGTTGTTCCCTTAGTGACCCAGCCTCTCTTCACTTTTCTTCTTATTCTGGACCATTGTTCATTCCCTCACCTTGTTTCCTGGGACTGTCTTCAAGATAAATTTTCACAATCAAATCCTTATCCTAGTGTCTGCTTGTGGAGAAACCCAACCCAAAGGAAGAGATCTTTCCAATATCTCATGGTGATCATAGCCTGCTTTATAGAGTTGTGAGGGAAAGTCAATGATATTAGCCGTGCTTTAGCACAAAGCCGAATTCATGAGTTCTAGACAGGAAAAAGTAGTGTCTTTGTCTCATCTTCATCTTGGTTCTTATTTTCCTCTCCTTGTGCCTTCAAATTTTCTGCCCCCGTCTCTTACAGGGATGAAAATTTTTTCAGAGAAGCAATTTTTATAAATCATCAGACAGAATGTTTCAAAATAAGCACTCAAGACAATAGACAGTGTGGGGAACACAAAATTGAATGAGAACTTGAGAGCGTATGTCCCACGTTGATTAAGACAAAGAAAGGGCTATCATACCACAGGATGACTTTTATTGGGTACCAGCTCTTCTTTAAACGAGTTGTCTAAAATGAATCACCTTATAAGAGACAGATGCGACTTAGGGGTACTCTGTAAACTCATGCCATATACAGAAACAGGAAGAGACAATTTTTAAAAGTAACTCAAAGAAATACCCCTTATGATCTTACCAGATTTGGGGGTTTTAGGTAAGTGTTAACAAAATATGACTCAACACTTGTTACCTTTTTTAAATTATCATTACAGTTCATTGGAACACAATCATGATATCTGTGAGCATACTGTCTACAGCCCCCGTGATTCCAAAAGGCAGAGTGAGCTATAGCAAAGACCTTATTATATCTTATAAAGTCTAGCATATTGTCTGAACTTTCTTCAAAATAGACTGGTAAATCCTGGTCAAAGACACTTCTTTGATTAAGAAAAAATGTGCAAATTACCAAGGAGTCATAAATGGAAAATTCATTTTTAATCTTTTAATTCCATACCTTGAATAGTATATACAATCTAATAATTTCCTGGTCATATGTTTCTTCCTGTTGCTTCTTGGTCCAAAGAACACTTTAGTGGCCAATAAAGCAGTCCGTTCAAAAACAAAAACAAGACCATATTTCCTTTTTTTGAACTATGAAATATGATAATTCAAGTTGAAAATGACAATATCTGACAAGGTGATATTGTTGACCAGTGGGGAGCCTCCACACCCCTCTCCATCCTGATGGGAAATGCAGTCTATTCTGAGAGCTGACCAAGCCTTCACAGCTCTATATATAACAAACATGAAACATGATCCTTTTAAAAACAACCCGAATTATACATAATGCATGCTCATATTCTTAAACTCGTCTGTTGAAAAGGCTATAAAAAGCTTGCATATATTTCAATTTTCCCAAAATGTCTCTTTCTCCAACACCAACTATTTTTTCTCCCTCATGGAGCTCCAAAAATTCTGGAGATCTTTCTGAGCAAGAGAGACAAAGAGACAGAGACAGAGATGGAGACAGAGAGACAGAGAGAGACAGAGAGATAGAGACAGAGAGAGATTTGAGCATGTTATCCCACTGCCTAAAAAAAACTCCAAAGATGATCATTTTATACAGATTAATTTCAAAGACTGATTCCCCATGTCAGCTTAGCTTTTCAGTCTGTATCTCAAGAGCAACCTCCCCACACATGCCCAGTGCCACGCTCTTTCATTGCCCCTCTCTGAATCATGCACTCTTTCATCCCCAGGTTTTTGTTCACATTGTTTTCTCGACCTAGAACAACTCCCTTTCCCCACATTAATCTTCTTGAATGTCCTCCATAATGACTACTGTCCAGATATTACCTACCCCTGGAGGCTTTCTTGAGTTCTTAGAATTAATTTCATCCCAGTGAATAGTTCTTTCTTCTACCCATCTGCATGAGGCTGAAATCTGCAATCAGATTATACCTCTCTCTCCTTCATCCTTGACACACTTTGTCCATCCTATCCTTAACATGTATATTGAATTGGTCATGCCTATCTTATGTCACAGTCCTCTCATCGCTTCTCATATCCATCCTTGTTAGCTATAATTCTGTCTTTGCTTTGATAGATTCTTCATCTTTCTGAAAACAAAAATCAAGCCAGAAACTCCTCTGTTTAGATTTTCTGGTGGTCTCCCTTTACATTGGGTGTGGAATGCAGAGATTTTAACAACACTGCAAAAGTGTGTATTAGCATGCCCTCAGGTGATCACTGCAGGCCCCCTTCAACTCACTCTACTCCAGGCTAATGCCAGACAACAGTAGAAACGTTGTGTTCTTTACCCTACACCTGAAGTACCATTTCCCTCACCCTTAACTTATTTGTCTGAGTTCTTATAACAAGTTCTTATAACAAGATTTTTTCATAATTCCTGAAACCAAGTCAAGATAGCCTCCATTTACTTTCTTTATGGCAATTGATTTTCATCATTCATGGACTTCTTGCAACTTACCAGTGTATCTTTAGTTATAGATAAGTCTAAAATATTTATCTCTCCTACTAGTTTGTAACTATAAGCGTAGGAATCATCTTTTAAACACTTTCAATACCCAAGCCTTATTAAATATCTTCTCAAAAGAGAAAGGAACAAATGAATAATTGAATGGATGATATATTGTACTAAACATATATCACATTTTTGAACTCAAGTTATTCTACTTATAACAGCTTATCTGATATTAGATCTTTTTATCTGCATTTCTATTTCCATTTGTGAACTGTCCAGGCTTATGGGAAAACACTATCAATTATTCAGAATGGTCTCTCCCAAAGATGCCAGAAACTAGACCCTCAATACCCTATATAACTTGATAGGAATCAGATGCTTTACTCTCTCACTAATGCAACCTCCTTGAGGATGTAAGCATAATATATATAGCTTTTAATCTCCAATGCCTGGCACACAGTGACTGTTGAATAAATGCTTGATGAATGACTGCATGCATCTTTATCAGCAAATCATTATTTCATCAGTGAATTGAGGAATGCTGAAGCAAGAATAGATTTTTTTGCCTTTTTCCTATGGACTTTCCCCTGTTAGCATTGCTGGGTCATTTTCCTCCAGGTTCATTTCAGTCCATTGAAGTGCCCTTTTCTGGGTCAGTGCACCAAAATCAAACTGTTGTATCTTTTGCTAACATTCCTTATCTCCTTCTTCAAAGGACTATACTTGGCTACCCAGAACCACCCACTCCCACTAATGGGTATCCCACAGCTAAATGGAGAGTGAAGTCTAAAAAGCAGCCATCTTACTTCAACAAAAGACAGCATGGGGTGTGATTTTGGCTACTGAGTCCTGTCCTGAGCAACAGGCCAAGCTAGAAATGCCTCAAACCATAACTCTCCTTGCCCTATACCCCATATATACACCTTTTTTTTTAACCCTGCATCAGTTTTTCCCCTACAGGTTTTTACAGAAGAACTCTCCTCTATTAAAGGCATGGGTCTCAGCCCTTGTCTGAGGCTCTGCTTCCACCAGGTGATAGAGGCTTTGATATGGGATGTGCATGGAGTTATGCACACACAGAGGCTTATCATTTTTTCTGTGTAGCATGGGAGGTATGTGGCATGACCCTATCTGTGCATGTTCAAGTCTCCAGCTACTGGGTCTGAGCAAAGTCTTAAGAGATGGGTTTGTCAGATAAAAAGATAAGGGAAGAAGACACCAAGTAGAGAAGACAGTGTGAAGAGAGAAGTGGGAGGCAGCATTGTGGGCCTCTTTTCATGACTTTGTGTAGGTGGAAACTGGGCCCTAGTCTGTCTTTATTAACCAGAGTCAGTTTCTAGAAGGAGAGGCTCCACACATGACCAGGATGAATAATAAACACCTAAGGTCAGAGAAAGGGCATTATGTCACCCAGGAAACCAGAGATTGGCAATGAAGGTAGGAAATTTCTTATCTTTCTTATGATATGGAATATCTTCCGTGTCATAGAACATGAAATAAATAATGGGTCTGATGTGGTCAACTGTCAAAACATACCAGGCTCAGCAACAACTCTGCTGGCTATTTCTGAGTAAAGCATCACCTAGGACTGAGCAACTCATCTGATTTACCTCTGAGTGTGAGCTATGCGCATGACTGTGCCTTGCTCCAAATGAAATTCAAGTTTCAGAAAGAATCTATTTTGCAGAACTTTGTTTCTTAGATGTCCTCAAAGCTGGTTGAAGTGAACAGTTAAAAACTTGGCTCTCACATCTACCAGGAACAGGGAAGGAACAGTTTGAATCTGGAGCTGGAAAAGGACAAATAGGCATGAGTGGGTAGAGCAGCACACTATGCTCACTACCCAGGGAATCTACTCTGGAAGAGGGAAACTAAGCTCTTGCAATATACTCGGGAAGAGGAAGCCATATTGGGAAGAGAGCTCATGGCAATGGCTCTTAAACTGACTCCTCACAGATTCTGTAACAAAGATCTCAGAGGTCATTTTTGGGAACAAGAGCAAAACCCAAATTAAAACACACTCCCAATCTCATTTCCAATAGCATTATTTCCGCTTTTAATTTGGGGAAGACAGGATGGGAAAAATGTCACTTTTTTACCCTTCTTTTGTTTGGATAAAATTCATGTAACAAATAGTTCAGTGAAGTAAGGCAGAGGGAGAAAGAAAAAGAGAAAGATCTTGCTCTCGCTCACATGTGCAAGACAAACAAAGCAAGGTCTTCGATTGTAAGAGAAAAATGGTGGTTACTAGAGGGGAAAAGATTGGGATGGGTAAATCAGTTAAAGGTGTCAACCGTGTGATGGTGAATAAAAGCTGGGTTTTGGTGGGAATCATAATGTAATTTTACACAGATGTTATAATAGATAATAATACAGATTATAATTCTATATACCTGAAATCTTTATATATGATCCTGTATGGTGTTTAAATTAATGCTATTTCAACAATTTTTAACTTTTTAATTTTATTTCAATAATTTAATCCACTATTTTTTTCATTTTTAAGTATGAAAATCAATGACTCAATATATTCACAATGTTGCACAGACATCATTATCTAATCCCAAAACATTTTCATCATCCCTAAAACAAACCATTTACTTATTGTATTTTGTTCCTAAACTATTCTTCTCTCATGTCCAAGCAACCATGAGTCTTTCTGTATATGAATCTGTCTTTTTTGAATATTTCACATAGTTATAGCTTTTGAGACTGGTTGTTTTCAAGGATTATCTATATTGTGTCATGCATTGTTACTCCATCCCTTTTCAAGACTGAATTATATTCCATGATTATATTACAATTTGTTTATGTTTGCCAATTGTAGAACATTTGGTTTGTTTCCACTTTTGAGCTGTTGTGAATAATTCTGCTATAAACATTCATGGGTATGTTTGTGGTTGAGCATATGTTTTATAGGATTTTAAATGAAAAGTGGGTGAATCTCAGGGATTACAAAGATGTGAAATTATATATAAATAAACTATTTGATTATTTAAAAAAAAACAAAACAAAAAACAAATGAAAAATGTTTCATATCTCCTCCTTATGCCCCAAAGATAATTGTACCACTGAAATGGTGCAATTAATATTTCTTAAATGGGAGCATGAATACTTCTGGGGTTGATGTGGCATTGGGTAGACAAAACCAAAGGAGAAACATCTTTTTGAAGTAAGCTTACTGAATTATTAGAGAGATGGGAGGAAATTATATATTTATATTAAACACAGACAACTATCCGATATTTCATTGATTCTCGGAGATTCTTGTTTTAACACCCTTGAAATTAGAATGCATTTTACAATCAATGCTGTGTCACAGTATAATTTGCAGTGTGTTTTTTCTCTCTCTGTCTTAGTGATAAAACAATGATGGGTCTTACAATAAATGCATCTTAGATCTTATGGATTATACTATTATGGAGTATAATCTACAACTTATAAAAATGTTAAGATTAAAGTGGGAGGCTGGCGCTGGCTACAAGTTTCTGCAGGATTCTCTGCTTGTTCCTCATGCCCTGGGGCTGTGGAACACAGTGGTATCTATGCCCAATAAATGTGGGGGTACCAAACACTCCCCCCCTCAATGATGACTCTGTATAGTCTACCTCAGGACACTCACCTGCTCTCTGCCACAGACATGACTTTGTGTTGCTGCCCTCATCATAGGCTACTGGCATATGTAGCCTGTCAGTATTGGCTAATGCCCCCTTACTTGTCTCCCCTCACTGTAGCTTACACAGATTAACATTTCCAGAATTTATTTTAAAAGGGGGAAAAAAAGAATGGAAAGGCAGTACAGAAATTAACCTTTCCACGATGATAGTTCTGATGCTTCCATCCTATACGTATAACAGGAATTTTAGTCACACCCCTTAATTTTAGGGGTGGAGGAAGTTAGTGACTATCAGTAAACCCTAGCTCAGGTCACCACTTAAGCCAGAGCAGCTTCAGCTGCTACTCATCTCCCTCTCACCTCTAAAGGAACAGTCTTGGCTTCCTGATTTCTTGGACTCCTCCTTGCTGCCCATCATGTTACAACTTGGTCTTTCAAAAACGTGCTGGTCCAAGCAAAATGCCATATCTTGTGTCCAGTCATTAAATGGAATCACTTGACTACTCCATAAAGTCAAACTTTTCACCAATATCATAAAAAGTGAAAAAGAAAACATAGCTTTGTGGTTTAACTCAAGAAAATTAACTATAATTTTTATAATGCCAGAATCATCAAGTTCAGAGGTGAGTTATGTAAGTTAACAGTTAAGCTAATAATCAGTTAGGTTATTTTTATATTATCCCAGAACTGAATGTTACATTCTGTTATAAATATAAACTATAAAATAATGTAAAATCAAATATGAAATAATTTACTTCTTAATTTATACTATTTCCAGAAGGGAAAAGAAAAACTAAGGAATGAAGACTCACAAATTCAAAATGAAAACAAGAAACAACTTTGACATTATGGCAATATTCTAGTGAGTAGGTGAGAACTTCTGAAATCGGGTGGGGAAATCCTTAGTGCCCCCCCCAATTATGTTCTTCTTGATCTTTGTACTTGAATCTATGATAAGCGTGAAAGCCTTTTTCTTTGCCCTCTGAGAGGGAAAAGGTCATTTTTCCTTGTACTTTGCCTTGTGAGGGGAGTATATTTAGCAGGGGGAAAGGTTCATTGTATTACTGCTTTCATTCTGTATAGAAATCTAACAAGGAAGCTAAGATGGTGAGGCATGTTACGAGAATATGAGTATCATTGTTGTGAGTTCAATCAAAACAACATCTATGGAAAAGATAGAAGAAAATGGGATTAAATAAACTAAAGAATAGCTTTGATAGGAGTGATGGGGTAGAAAAATAGGCTAGCTACAAATACAAGAAGTAGATTATATAAAAGCAAGATTGAGGTCATTGTGGAACATCAAAACTGCAATTTGTAGATTATGAAGTGTACTATATACCTTTGAACAGCTAAATTCACCTGAGATATCATGGTGTGCTTTGGGAGAATGAGTTCTTCAAGAGGTGCTCGCTACTCCTATCACTGGTGATGGTTCCTAATGGAATTTTAATAGTCAATTCATAATAGCACTTTATTAGCATTTATTTTCAACCTGATGTTCTAGTACTTCTTAACCTATGGCAGAGGAACCAGGATTCTCATCAATCCCACAAGTAAGGGAAATTAGTGGTTCTGAAAGCACCTTTCCATTCAAGCTGGTGTGCAACCCAACAAAAAGAGATTTTCAAGAACAATAATAGAAAGAAAAAAAAAAAAAAGCCCAGCCTGCCTTCCTCTAATGGTGCCTTAGCCATGTCAATTAGGGATCTTGAGCCGCCTCTTTTCAGGATATCTGAAATCTCTGCATATCTCTCCCTGATGCCTGAGCCTCTCAGCAGCTTGCAGCAAGACCTTTGAAAGCTTTGTGCTGGTGCCCATGTGCCACCTGGGGGAAAACTGCTGGCCAAGACACCAACAGTGTTCAGACTCACTGAGCTCTTTCATTGGTGCACAGCAATTTGGGCAAAAATGTTCTCTCTCAAAGCAGTTGACCCTCTTGCCAGAAATTGCTTGGATAGGCTGTTCATTCAATCATACTAGGCTTGTTACTAGCTCAGAGAAAGAAAAGGGTGCAGGTAATTTCTACATGCCATCCAATCTGTGGTCTGCCTACCTGCCTGCCAGCTCTAGTTCCATCCACTCCAAGATAGATGTGATGTACACACCAGGGCGCAGAACACAGCAGGTGTAGTTAGGTACATCCAACATTATATTAATAAGAGCCCCAATGAAGAACCTAAATAATCTACTTGTCACAGAACTGATGTTGCCCCCTAGGGAAATTAAAGTGGTGAATCATCCCACATGTGGACTGTTTTAACTTTGCCTCCTGGTTTGCTACCATCCAAATCTGGGTAGGTTCATTGTTGGTTCCAGCAGCTAAAGAAGGATGTTGGAACCCTTGTTGGGTTTTACAGACTTTCATGTTCTCAGAGAACCAGGTACACAGGCACACCAGGTAGAGACTGGCAGGCAAGGGAGCAGGCACAGATGGGGGTATTGGGAGGCAGACAAGGCCCCTGGCCCCCCAAGAATCTTCACACTCTTTCTTTGGGTTCTCTTTCTGGCATCTTCCTCTGGTAGTCTCCTCCAGGTGTTCTTTCCCTCTTCTCTTGCATTCTAATTCTCCTCTCCCAGGGTGATGCCACCCTCTTAGCCCTGCCCTCCTAGGCCTAGGTTTGCCCTCTTAGACAGGTGCACACCTAGCAGGCCAGGTGTGTATAACCATGGTGGAAAAAGCCTAACCAACTCATTCACCTTACACCCCTCTTTCATCTCTCTACCTGCTCCCATGCCTCTCATACTTGTATATGTTTGTTCTTGCAGGTGAGTTGCTAAAGTACTGCTATTTGTTGTGTCACTGGTGGGATGAGCACTAACTTAGGGAACAAAAGATCCAGGTAGGAGTTCAGCATCTCCTCTCCTTCTCTGCCAGTTGGAACCTTCACTTTAAGACTCTATGCCAGGCCACCCAGAAATATTGCATTACTGTGATATCACAGTAATAGTACAGTATGTGGTACCATAGTGGTAGAGTAGTAATGTGGTACTACAGAGACTCATAGTCTGGCATAGCAGTCAGTAAACATTTTGTGTGAAAGGGGTTTATAGGACAGATTATCTCTGATGCAACTGCTAAACTCTGCTGCTGTGTCTCAAGAACAGACAGACAACTTAAACAAATGGTGGTGAACATGCCCCAATAAAATTCCTTTATAAAAACATGACAGACCAACTTTGGCCCAAAAGCTTACCTAGTTGGATCACAAATTAGAAACCCCACTGTTTCAGTGTTCAAAAGGGATAAGACAAGAGAGAAGTTGCTGAAGGTAGTCAGGGTAGGTTTCCTGGAAGAGATGAATTCTGAATTATACCTTGAAGGAGGAAAAGCTGTTTGATCACTTGCCTGCCTCTTCTTCCTCCTCTACCACATTTTCCCCAGTAGACTGCTTAGGTATGCTTAGACTCAGTTGTATGTTGGATCCCTGAATGCTATAACTGTGTCTCAACCATCACTGTGATTCCAAAGTCGAGATTATTTCCTGTGCATAGTCAGGGCTTTATGCATGCTTATTGGATTAAAGGGTAGCCAATATCCACTCTTTGAGCACTCTCTCCTCAGTTTCTCAGAAGGTGGCATTCCTGTCCCTTCTATGCTACAGTCTAGTAAAGACTTCCCAGCAAAGCAAGGAAATCCTTACAGCTTGCAAGCTACTAGTTCATATTCCAGAGCCAAGCTGTCTTTGCTATTTACAAGTGGGCCTCGGAAATGTTACTTCACCTTTCTGTGCCTCAATTTCTTCTTCTGTCAACATAGAATAAGGATGGCATTTGCCTCATATGATTGGGGTAAGGATTAAATGAGTTAATATTATATAGAGTTTAAAAGCATTCCAGGCACAGAGCAAGTCTTCATTAAATGCTGGCTACTACTCACATTATGAAACTAGACCTAGTCTCTGTGTAATAATCCTGCATCTTCTTGGTGGGAGGGAGAGAGGAGCTGCTTGAAGCTGCTGACATTCATTTAAAAATTCTAACCAACTTCCTAGCTCCTGCCTTATTTGTTTGTTGTTTTAATCTCTCTGCCCTCAGCTGCTGCACAAGGAGAGGAGTTGATTGGCAGCTTAACTGTTTAAAATCAATATAAGAAGCACTTGGAGATTAAAGCAATTTAAGCAAGGTACTGACTGAGGTTGGAAGCTAAAACTGTTCTTGAAGGAAACAAGTGAAGGAGATGAAGAAAGTGGGTCAGAAAGGAAACAGCAAAATTGTGTGAGTGGAGGTGAGATCGCAACAATAGAGCAGCATGACTTTTTTGTCACAGAGAGATCATTTCTTTTTATAAAAAATAAAATAAAAAAGAATCGAAAGCCCTAATCTCTAAATTGCTCCTACCTAGTACTGATTGTTCTGCCGATTTAAACACACTTGTCTCCACTCTCTGCTCCCTAGTTCCATGCCCCCCCCCCACACACACACACATGCATCTGCTTCCTCCTTCTCAATCTCTGCAGAACTTCCATGCCAGGTAAAGAAGAGGTAGTTACATGTCAGTCATGTTGCTGATACCACAGAAGACCAACTCCTACTAGGACAAAGCCACAGAGATCCAATGAGAAGTTGTGGCTTCGAGCTAGACAGCACCTCCCCCTGCTCTGTGGCCCATGGATGCCCCAATCAGACCATGTAATCAGTGACCCTGGGCTGTTCTCACAGAGCACCAGGTCCCATGTTGGGTTTCTGACTGCATGAAACACACAACTGGTCGAAGGGAGAGTCAAACAGGACAGACCAAGTGTGTACCTTTCCCCACCTGTCTTCAGCATTTACATTGAACCTCCATCTCTGGCTCAGTGCCCTTGATTCCTCCTACCCTCCTCTGAGAGCTAGGAGTTAACCTATGATTGGCCTTGGCAGAGCTTAATGCATCTCCCCAAGATGGCTCTTCCAATCTGGCTGCTAGCATTTCCTAATCTATCTGTACCACAAATTGATCTTCTACAGAGTTGACTTCATCCTGTCATGCAAAATCAATTACAAGTGCATAGTTGACAGGATCCTTTCTTTGTGTAGCATTGGTGAGCTTTCATGTTCACAGGGCCAGGAGGAAGCAGGCGTCTGTGGTGTCGAGTGTACGGAGAGCCTGGGGTGCCTGGATGCACTCAGAGCCATGGAGAACAACTTCTAAGCCATGTGGAGTTGTCAGCAAGTGTGGTCTGGTCAGTGTGAGCCTTCTGTGCGCTTGTCTTCCGGGCATGATCCTCACCCACCCTCTGAATAAGATAGAGTAATTTCATTACAGAAGGATGTCGTGAGTCTCCACTCCACATTGCAGATAGATTCTTGGAAACTACAACTTTACGTGAAACAATGAATAATAAAATCAGTCTTCCCATAGACTAGTTGATAAAAACAAGAAGTTCCAACAGCGTATTTCTGATCACAAGATCATCAAATTTCATCAAATAGCCACCCCCAACACTTCTAATCCTAAACAACAAAGTTCATTCATTCATTTTCCAACCTACTATTCATTCATTCATTCATTCATTCATTTTCCAACCTACTATTCCAGTATGTAACTGGTGCCTGTCATGGCAGCCCAGGCACAAGTGGGAAGGCAACCTTGGACAGGGCACCCTCCCACCACAGGCATATGACACACACATACTCATGCTCACATGGACACAATGCATACATGCCAGTGACCACACATGCATATCTGAGGTGCGTGAGGAAATCCACACAGACATGGGAGAATGAGCACACTCCACACCATGGGAACCAATTTTTTCCCTTATCCACATTATAATGATGATGTTGACTGAATTGATGTTATTCAAAGTGCTGCTATATTAACTAGTAGATGCCATCAAACTAATGGAACAGAAAATCACTATTTGGTAGCCACCAAAATCAGTGATTCAAATAAAGGTCAACAACACTCATTTTATTCATTGGTGAAGAGATTCTTTGAAAATTGAATATTTATGAGCTTTAGAATAAACCTCACAGATCACCTCTGATTTTAGAAAAAAGATTCTTGGTAATAGAGACCCTGGTGGAGACCACCTTAAACCGGGTATCAAATCCAGTAACACCAACAATGGCATAGCCTGACCTGATCCTCCTGCTGGGATTCAAGGTCAGTTACATAATATCTCACCCAAAATGTGTAGCTTTCATCTAGTTACAAGGAAATCATAAGGGATACAAGACGTTGGATTGAGCATGACCACTTTCTTCCTTTTTTGAGCACCTGCTTCCTTTCCCCATTCTCACCACTTCTTCTAATCCAGCCCCCAGCAGCCCAGCCCATGATTCTGAGTTGCTTGAACAGAAACATCTGATTGAGCATGTTCAACTGCCTTCCCAGAATAACAATGGGTCAGATTGTCTGCGGCATCCTCATCCCGAGTTTATCTTCCAGAGACTGTGGCTTATGTCCTCTCTAGCCACAGTGGACCTTCCCGCGTGGCTGGATTAATAGGCAGCTAACCTGACAAGCTGAGTGAGAGGCTGTCTTCTCCAGGGTTGCAGAGTGGAGTGATGCTTCCCAGCTCTTTGCTCTGCTCATTTGCCTTTAGAAATATCTCCTCTAAATGTTCTGTTTTGCACAACAAGTAGTCTCTTGACTACCATGCTACTACTGTTGCTGCTATCGTCTTGCCCTTTAATTAAATCTGACAACCAGGCAGGCATGTTTGAGCTGCACATAAATCAAGGCCAAGCGGAATCAGGGCAAGGTGTTCTACCTCTTGAGAGCTGGCATCTCTGCAGCAGAGCAAAGAGAAAAGCCATAGTCCTTGTCAAACATATTTTCAAATGTGAGTGGTTTTTGTCATCACTGAAGGTGGGAGGTGGTAACATTGTATCTTGAGTTGTTTCTGTCAATGTACTCGTAGCTGTTTTCTTATAGTCTTTGCCTACCTGTGAAAGTCACCACTTCAGATACAGTTGGACCTAAAATTTGGATCCAATATCAATTTTAGATCTAGATAATCAGTTATTCACAGTAATGTCACTTAAGACATTTGTAGTGTCTCCTTCTCCTATGGACTTGTGTGCTGATTGGTTTTTAAGACCCTGCTAGCATGGCAAGTGTAGTGGTCGTATAGACATTGGGAAGGGATACTCACCAAGTCATATCACACGTGTGTACAGTTAGCTACATATGGGTATTGATGCTGGGTGACTTGGCTGGATCAGCAGCCAGGGCCTCTGATAGCGACATAGTTGAAAACTGTATTGGGTGCCATACTGCCCTGGTGGGTGGAGTCTGAGAGAAAGACCCGTGAGAAGAAGTGAGAAACATGAAAGGGTGCATAAAATGGCAAGTCAGAGAGTGGTGTGGGAGAGACAGGAGAATGGCAGGCCACTAAATAGGAGCCCCGAGGGACGAGCCTGGGCAGGAAACCCCCAGAAGAGTGAGCAGATAGTGACAAGGAGCCAAGGTAGGAGATTGACTGACAGAGGAATAGCTGGTGTGGAGTCAAATGCCAGAATGGCAGTCTCAGTGTGACCAAGGGGCTGCTGAGAGTAAGCCTGGTGAATATGGCCAGACACCACCAAAGGCGGGCCTGGATAAGAAAGCGCATGCATGGTACCGCAGCACAGTGATATGGATGGTGCCTGTAGAAAGTCAGGGATTTGGAAAGCTGATTTTGCGTCAGTATTTGTTGGAAAAGTTTGAAGAACCTTGGAGAAGCTGAACATCTCAGAACACTGGAGAGAGAAGAAGCAAAGAGAAGATGGAAAAGAAAGACTGGATTTTGCAAAGTATCTGCCTCAGGTTTGGAGGGATAAAAGGACATCATCTTGGACATGTATATGGGCCTTTCTGACTAAATGGTAATTGGGGTAAAATAACTGGCCACTTGGGGCATTAAGGACTTTTTGTTTGACTTTCTCTTAGTTAATAATACCCTGTTGTTCAAATTGCAATTGACTAGCAACTGCTACCCACACATGGTACAAATCTGAAATAATCTGGATGGCAGAAACCACATTTTAAAAGTGCCACTTTTTTTCCTTTGGCTTGTTGGTTGGATGCTTCTGCCCTATTTTGCACCTGATATCAGTATATGTGTAGAGCAATATGGATGATCTCTCTGGTGGACTGAACTCATCAGGAAATTTCCAGAAAAGGTACTGGTGAGGAAGTAAAAGTGAGCTGAGATATTCAAAACAATGAGGAGTTAGTTAGGCAAAGTATCTTTGTCCTATGCATTATGTGTGTGTTCAGTTAGTGCAAAGTGTGTAGAGGAGTGTAATCAGCAAGTGAAAAAAAGTGTTCCAGCTCAAGGGGAAGTATAGACAGGGACCTTGAGAACAGAGCACCAGAGCACAGTGGATGCTAGCTTCCCAGAGTTACTCTGGTGAAGGAGGGAAACTTGGAACCCAGCAATGTGCAGCAGTTGGGCTAAATCATGGTAGAACTCCAGTGTCTGAAGAGAGCTGGATAGGATCAATTTCCCCAGAAATCTCTCCACTCTCCAATGTCAGCAGGACCTGTAAGCTCTATCATCAGCCAATATAATCTGAATTTTTTCACTCTATTTTAGAGTGCAAAAGATTTTTTTTCTTGATCCCACCCCGCCCCCAACCAATGATTATTGATAGCCTGTGATGTGTTAGGCATGTTCCTAGACTTGATGTTATGGTGATAAACTTGCAAGAAACAGTACCTGCCTTTGTGGATCAGTCAGGAGATCCATTATCACTCTACAAAGCCATACCAGCCTGGAATTGCTATCCAACATCAACAAGTCTCCTTAGGTACATCTATCGACTCCTTGAAGTACAAAATGAGCAGGGCTAGGAATGTCTGGTCATCAAATGCTGCTAAGAAAACTGACTATCCACTTGCCAAAGAATGATGTGAACCCTCATCTTACATCATATTAAAAATTAATTGAAATGGATCAAAGACCTAACCTTGGGAGCTAAAACAATGAATCCCTTAAAAGAAAATATTGGAGGAAATCTGTATGATGTTGGATTTGGCAGTGACTCCCTGGATATTACACCAAAAATGTAAACAGTAAATTAAGAAAAAAGCCAAATTTCATCAAAATCAGAAGCCTTCCTGTGTCAAATAATATTATCAAGGAAATGAAAGACAAGGGGGAATATTTGCAAATCATTTTATTTTATTAAATATTAATATCCACAATATAAAATTATCCTAAAACTCAATAACAACAGCAGCAAAACAAATCCAAAAATAAGCTAAAGACTAGAATTGAAATTTCTTCATATGGTAAGATCCTGTCACAGGTTCAGTCGTTAAGAAAATGCAAGTGTAAACAACATGGTACCACTTAGTACCAATCAGGATAGCTATAATCAGAGAAATGGAAAATAGTAAGTGTTGGCACGATATGGAGGAATGCAAGTCTCCTGCATTGCTAGTGGAAATGTAAAATATTGGAGTCATCATGGAAACTAGTTTGGCAGTTTTTCAAAAGGTAAAGTCAAAAATTCCCATAGGATCCAGCAATTCCAGGTCTGGGCGTATATCCAGAGGAGTGAAAAACAGAAACTTGAACAGATCTCTTTATATTGTTATTAATTATGGCTTCATTCGCAATTAACTATAAGGTGCAAACAACTCCAGTGTCCACCGTCAGAGTCACAGAGAATAAAACATGGCGTAAATGTGAGATGCAATATTATTCAATATAAAAAAGAATGCATTATTTATGGACACTGAAATGTGGATAAACTTTTAAAACTGTATATTTAGCAAGAAATGTCAGATGCAAGTGAACAAAAACTTAACAATTTCACTCACATGAGGTACGTAGGATATGCAAATTCACAGAGAAAGTAGAATAGAGGCTACCAGGGACTAGGAAGAAAAGGAAAGGAGTGACCATGTAGTGGGTTATGATAGGATTTAGATAAGAAATACATACTAGGTCTTCATCGCCATTTCATACACAGAGCTTCTAAATCTCTTGAAATTTTTGCAGGGATAAGAGCAATAAATCTGTCTTTTGTTGCGTAAATAAGGTGACTATTTGAAAGCACCTAAGGAGCAGGCTAGCTGCAAGGAGCTGATCATGTGAATACGGGTTGAAATTTTCAGTATTTTCTCCTGACTTCTAAAGAGGGTGAGGAGCTGAAGGGTAAGAGGAAGATTGATCATATACCTTTGTAATTAGGCACCAAAGGGCAAGACTCAGGGAGTGTTGGATGGTGAGTGAAGTGTGGAGGTGCTGCAGAGAGCTCTAGGAGAGGGCAGGGAAGCTCCACATGCTTCCCCATGCCTTACCCTGTACATTCTTCTGTTCTGAGTTATACCTGTTTATATCAAACCAGTCACCTAGTGAGTCCACAGAGTTGCCTAAATTCTGGGCACCACTCTGGAAAATTAATCAAACCCAAGAGGGCTTGGAAGAAACTCAATTCTTGCCAGTCAGCTATAAGTGTGGTGACCACCTGGGCTTACCCTAGTGTTGATGTGTGTTTGTGTGTATATGGGAGGAGGGGGGCTCATTTTCAAAGACGGAACCTGTGAAATCTGACAACCTTTCCAAATAGACAGCGAGAGAAGAGAGTTGAATTTTTAGGAATCCCCACCCCAGTTTGGAAATTGGAACTCAGAATCTCACAGATGAGTACAAAAGCATTTGTTGAGGATAATGAAAAAGGTTTAGATCTAGATAGTGGTGATAATTGACTAACATAGTGAATGTATTTAATGGCATTGCATTGTACACTTACATATGGTTCAAAATGCCACCAACAACACATTAGAACACAAAAGGGGAGTAATTCTGAGTTTCCTAAGTAAACTCAAACAATAAAGCGAACTAGATTTAGATGATCGAAGGTCTTGTATGTGTTTGTGTGTGTGTGATTGCAAGCACGTGCAAGCATGAGAGGTTATAGGAATGAATAACCAATGAGTGAAATGAAAATGCAGGTGGCACTATGACCAGGTATTCTGAAGACCTGGAATGTTTACATTATATAGGATTTATATTTGACTTAAGAGGGATGGATAAATAACACTTCCTTTTTCCCCACTGGCAAGAAAACACTAGACAGAGAGAAATGAAAGTAAGAACAAAGGTTATGAACCCTCCAAATTAAAACATCTTTTTCTGTCCTTTTCAATTTTAGATTTCCATGCTGCAATAAAATTTAAATTCCATCAGGACCTCCAAGGTTTGTGAGTGGTCTATTACAGACTTCAAGGAAAGATGTCTGAATTCTATGCTTTCATTGCAGAGTGAAAGGAAGATCTTCAAGTGGTAAGGTGAGGTAAATAACACAAATAGAAGGGTTAAGAGGAAGATGTGATGAAAAGGTTGAAAGAATTCTATGAATACTGGAACTCCATGAATACAGGGATGCTGTTATTCTAGGGACTAGCAAAACTACTTGGTCTTTTTCTAAGAAAGTGAGTGGAGGTGTTTAAAGACACAGTTACCAAAAATATGGAAACATGTGTCCTTATCCATTTTTTTTATTCTTTTCTGTGCAAGAAAATAGTGCAAAATGGTGGGGGGGACGACACAGAATACCTAATCTAATTTCTTGGCCCATTTCTGGGTGAAAGCAATGAATATGATAATTCCATTTTCCATCTTAGAAGAGGTGAAAAGAACAACAGAACCATTCCATTGCCTCCATCAGTCAACCTAACTTACCCTGTTTCTCCTGGGGGAGCAACCTACTTCTCTCATTTCCCCTCAACATGTCCAACAATAGAAACGCCAGTTACAAATTTTCTTTTTGCCTGTAGAACTTTGTGAATCAGCCTTCCATCTCTACCACACATACTGAAAAGTAGGCCAGGTTTTCCTATTTACTAATAGGAATATGACAAAATCATAAGCAAGAGACATTTATCATATTCTGGTGAGACCAACGACTGCAGCATATCTCAGTAGTTGCCACATCTATGGTATCAGGGATTCTCTCTTGAGAATCCCTGTGTTTCTGGTTCTCTAGGTAGCAGTGAGTCAAATATATCCTTGCCTCCAGATGAAGGGATGATTATAATCATTACAATGGCCAAGATGATTGAACTCCCAAGAAAGGAGTAATCATCAGTTTCTGGTAACTTTCATCACTTACTTTGTCTACTAATTGGAGAAAAGGTGAATGCAAGGTGTAGAAATACGTGCATTTAAACAGAATGCATAGTAAATTAAAGAAGGAAACTGATATTTCTTGCAGTATAGGATTACTAAGATAACAAGACAACCCAAGTGACTGTGTGTGTGTGTATACACAGATGCATATATACATGTGTGTTAGATTCATGTGTTTCCTAGCCAAAAGCTCTAATATTTTAGTAAATGTTTATTCCAGGCTTTGGAACAGCACTCAAAGGGATACAAACCCACTGAGCACTTGGGCTGCATGTCCAGCAGGCTCAGGGAGGAGCTGCTTATATATGCAAAGGGGAGGGGTTAGTTCTACTTTATGCAAATAATATTTATTTCATTGCCATTCTGATTGGTGGAAAGCTTTTCAGCAATGATTTGTGTAATTTCCATCTTGGGTGTAGCTTGCCAGTGTGTTTTCACTTTCTTCTAGGCATGGATGCTTCTCAGAGCATTCACAGGGTGAGGCATGGGGGGTAGGGCTGTTAGTGTCTGGCAATAAGACATCCAGACTGTGGATGGATCCATGTTTGTTTTTCCTATATTAGTATTTTATTTATCACTACAAATGAAAACAGTTCTATTTCACCAAAATATATTGTGATCAAGAATAGCATTCCCAGTCCTTAACAAATTAACCCCCCAAAATGTAGAAGCCTGAGATATTCCATTTACTTTCAACCAGTCAGGCTGCGCTAGCATTTAAGAATTTCACAGTCTTGAAATCTCTCAAGAGTGCTGATGGAAGTGCGTATTCATTCATTTACATGGATATGCACCTTTTCTCCACCCGATATTAGGGTCACCTCCTATTTCCTCACCATTTGAGAAATGGTTATTATGGCATTCGCTTAGAGCAAAACTAGAGGGTTTCACAGAAGCTGCAATGAATAGCTCTGTGATGAACTGAGAAAATGGAGCTTGAGGACCAGTGGTATACACTCAGAAGGTGTGGAAGCTTGGGGTAGTTACAAATTGAACACAATTGCTCAGAAGAACAAAAGCAAAATGACACTTCTGGGAGTCATGTCTGGACAACACTACTTCCCAGGCAGATCTTATTTTTTACACCCAAAAGAGATATTAGAAAGAAAATCATACCCCAGACAGGAAGGCACAGTTTTCTTCTAGTTCTCTCCTATTAACTCCCTATTACCAGTCTTTCTTCCTGTGTGGAACTACAAATTGTATAGCATGGCTTATTTTAAAGCATTACTTTCTATTTTTCTAAGCCTATAAACTAGTTTTATTATCCCTTTGGTTATTTTGGCCAATTCACAATTTCAGGACTTTGAGCAATGATGTCTTATTGGCGAGGACAGCTCATTATGTATCATGGTATTATTGAAACATTGCCTGCACCACCCCTTGTGGGCTGTGCTATGGTCTCATGCTCAACCCCCCTCCCACCTGTGACCTCAGGAGCACAGTGGGTCATTTCTCCTAGGAGCCCAGCCTGTCTAGATGGTGTCTTAATTCAGTTTAACACAGCTCTCCGTTGCATTGAATTTTTAATGCCTGGATATCTTCAGGGTCATTTGGGAATGTTTTATCTACCCCTAAACCATTCTGGTCTATGGAGAGACTTAAAATACACCATCCTTCTACCTCATATCCATTGTAGTTCTATTCCCAAAAGGCCTCAAAAGGTTGTGGCCTACTCATGTGGGATTCCAATTATATCAGACAGATTCATTACCCCAGGCTGAGGTGTAGAAAGTAATTTCTTGGAGGTTTCCACCGCTCAGTACCAGTGGACACTTACTGAATATTCTTTCATGTTAATGGAGACACTTACTTTCAGTGTATTCTTGCTAGCGCCGGTCTGGGATACTTTTTTTTTTTCCAACTGTGTTCACACGTCAGTCAATCAGTTTAAGTGTGTCTCGTATCACAGTTGGCATAGTAATGATCAGACACATTGACAACCCATTGACTTACTTCACCTAATAAAACAGGTGATTTTGTGGTTGAGCTTTTGAGTAGTTTCCCATATCCAGTTCCACTCTTCTTCCAGGCAGGAGGTGATATTATATATCCTTCCTGCCTTGTTGTTAGTAAGAAAAGATCATTTATCCAGTTCTGGTCACTTGGCCATGAGTGATGTGAGTTACATCTGTGATGAAATATTCAATGGCCAATATAGGATCCTTTTCCACTCCCCTCACCTGCCCCACTGACATGAATGCACTGAGTTCAGAGGCACAGCGATAGGAAGGTGGGATCTGTACCTATTCATATCACCAGGTCACCATGCCAACATTTGCTCCAGAGAATCACTTGGACTTTGCATGAATGAGAAATACTCCCAAAAATTTTAAAACTAAGTTTCAGTAGAATTGAGGCACAGAGGATGGGGTGGAGAGGTGAGGGTTGGGGGTGGAAGGGGCACAAAAGATTAAGACGATGGTTCACAGGTAATAAGGTGATGGTAGAATCCCAGGGTAGATAACAATGTAAAAAACAAAAGTATACCCACAAAATAGTTTAAAAATAATTAATTTAAAAAAGAGAAATACTCCCTATTTTTCTAACCAACTACTTTTGGGGTTTGTTTTACTGTAGCATAATCTTGCCTTTCCTTATGACAAGGATTTCTTTCATAATGGGGCAGAATGTCATACAACTGTACTTCCACTTACAGTTAGTGTTCAAGGTTGCACCAGATATTGTTAAGATTTAGAGTTCAGGACTGGTGCCTGCATACATAGCACCCAGGTTGTCACTCTGTGGGCTCATCCAGAGATGCCATAAATCATCACCATTCCTGACAGCCCACATGCCATGTGTGGAAGGGGCTGGAGCATTTCAGGTCAAGGAGAAGTCACCTTGAACAATAACAGTCTTCACCAGAAGTAACAGGTTTGTGGGGACTAGTAATTAGGTGTTACTCAGGTAATTTCATGGATAATTTCGGTGGTTTAACACAAATTTGTTTATGATTCCAACTCTCTCACAACAACTCACAACACATGGGGTGCCTCCAAGAGGGTTGTGACTGGAGCTCCACTGTGAACTGCATGTCAGTAACCTCACAGATTTTTCATTCTGGCTGGGTTCAGCAGCCATGGTCTTTTCCTGATGACTGGTAAAAGCACGAAAGGAAGCATATTCAATGTCTCTGTCCCTGGCATATCAGCTAACATCATTGACCAAAGTCAGTGAGATGGCCAAGCAAAAAGTGGAAATGAGGGAGGGGTGTGAGGAGGCTCTGCATAACACCCAAGCTATGTGGGGAGACATCTAACAAGGACCTGGATGTATAATTCCCGTAAAAGGAGGTGGTGAAAATGGACATAAAAATGACTCTGCTGAATGAGCCGTATAGGACAGAAAGCAATTAAAGGTCCTTTTATTTCAAATGACTGTGACATTGCAAAGTATTTCTGTGGTACCATTTATCTATATAGTCAGTATTTCCTGCACCTGTAACATTTGTTTGTGTTACTTATTTGTACGTTAATCTATTTACTCGTTTGTTGATTGTTTATGGATTTTGTTTCTTGGTCGCCTGGTAGCTAGTCCCTATCCTGCCTTCTAATGTGATAAATGTGATAAAGGACAATTTCACTTCATCCTGAACCTCATTTTTTTTTTTTGACAGATGATAAACTTACCAGTAGCTCCTCATTCAATCAGTTGATTATGATAATACTGTTCTCTGGGGTTGTGAAAAGAAACTATAGATCCAAACACTATTTTATTTCTCAATTTATAGTTTTGGTTTTTTTTTTTAACAAATCTACCTGTTGACAAAATAAGTTCTCTCTACTTTTACTTCTTTCTGTTATGCTTAACAGAGAAAATTTCAGAATGCCTTACTTGCTTCTCATCAGAGAAACTTCCCTCAGACCTGTTACAGGATATGGTCATACTGAGAGTGGGTGGCATGGCTGAATGGAGCAGCGAGGTGGGGAGGGTGGTCCTTCATTGTGACACAGTTGAAAATGGGACTTCGCCATTACTGTCTTGGTGGGCAGGGTCTGACAAAAAGACCACAACACCATTCGAGAAGGAATGGGAAGCATGAAAGGGGGTGGCTAGCAGGAGCTGCTGTGACCAGATGCCACATAAGGCAGGTGGTGTGAATTGCCAGTAGTGACCAGGGTGGTCAGATGCCCTAGAATGTTGGGCTGGTGGTTCTGGGAGCCACTGTCTGGCCAGGCATGCCAGCTTGAGAAGCTTGAAGGGACAGAGGCAACTGCCCAACCTGGCGGCATTGTAGCCAGACTCTGCAGAATGGCAGGTCTGGAAAAGAAAGGTGCGTGGCACTGGAGCAAGAGGCAGTGTGGAAAAGAAAAGAAAAAAAAAAGGCTTGTTTTGTTTGAAAGCTAGAAAGCTGGTACCTGGAGATAGCAAGGGATTTGTTTGAGCTGATTTTACATCAACACTTGCTGGAAACATTTGAAAATGCTTGGAGAAGTTGAGGAGCTCAGAAAGCTTGGGAGAGAAGATGCAAAAAGAAGAGTTCGAGCCAGGCCTTTAATCCCAGCCTTGGGAGGCTGAGGCTAGGAATTAATTGATTCCAGGGGTTTGAGACTACCCAGTCAACATAGCAAGACCTAAAATCTTGGAATTTGTGTCTGTTGAAAGACTGGACTTGTGGGGATGCCAGCCTCAGGTTTGGAGGGGTACAAAGGCACCATCTTGAACATCTTGGAACTTCGAACAAAACAGTGAATGGGGGGAGGGTAACAGGTCATTTGTGGCATTAATGCCTTTTGGTTTCCCTTGTTAATAAATCTTGTTTAAAGTGCATCATGAGGCTTGCAACAGTCGCACCACAGGTGGGAAAAACCTGGGGGAAATGGCTGGATTTTAAAAGTGCCACTCATTTTTCCTTTGGTATGCTGGCTTGAGAGACCTCTTGCCCATATGCACACTATACACACTATTTCAGTGCTACTGGGCATATACCATCTTTCTTTTCCATCCCTTCATCCTATATATCACAAGGGTTTGGGCTTGGGTACACAGTTCATAAAGTGACCAATGAGAAGATGAACAAGCAGTGATAGAACCATTAACTCTCCTGCTCAAGTTTCAGCTCTTAAGGTTTTGAGCTGAGACTTAGTTTCCTTTGCACATTTCTACCCCAGGTGCTGTTTTGAACCAAGAATTGATTTAGAAGAACCATTTGATATTCAAGATGTGAGCTCTTCTTGCAGCCTATGTGCTGTGAACTGACTTCTCCTAGTATCCTACTCCATTTGATCCTAATTCAAAAAACATTCATTGAACACCTATGTTTCAAGCACTGTTCTAATTTGTAGGGATAGAGCAACAAAAGAAACAAGCAAAGTCCCCCCCCCCCTTAATGGTGCAAACATTTTAATAGGCTCCCGGGGAAACAGGAATATATATTTTGGTAATTGTTGAAGTAAGGTCCTCTTTGATAAATCTTTAATAGCTGTGTTTTACAGCTATTATAATCAGATTGAGGGGGGAAATAGTGGACTGTCTATTTTTATTTAAACATTAGCAATAAGGGTGACCCCAGTAATTGGAAATACCTTGAAGATTTGCAGGGCTCCTAGTGGGGATACAGAAATGGTGCTTCCTTTCCAGCCTCTACTGATTGAAAGAATACACACCTCTAGAAGGTGTTGGTTCAATGAACCCTGACTGGGCCCTGGGATGAGGGTGATTAACAATGAATGGCTCAGTGATTTACGCTCAATCATGTTTGAAAAACACTGCAGTAGAGAGGAGAGTAGAGGTTCAGGCTCTAAACCTCATTTTCTTTAATCATCACCGCAGCCTTGCATTGTAAACATCTTTGTCTTTCTTTTACAGGCAACAAGGGTAGTACTTCCAAGATCAAAACATTGGCAAATGAAGGATCTAAAATTGAAACCCAAAGACAAAAATGTGTCCCCAAGATTCTCTCTCTATGACAACATAATGTCCTTTCTTTGCTCATTCATTTGTTCATTCATTCATTCATTCATTCATTCATTCAGTTCTTGAGTTTGTTTATAGATTACTGTGGTTCCCATAGTCTTCTCACCACCAGATCACCCTTGAACTGTCACTATGTTCCCTTGTGTCTGCCCCTCCATTCTCCTTCTTTGCTGTATGCCTCACATATGGTCAGATTACTAGTTTGGACTTTTCAAGTGCTGTTTCAGTGACTGTTTAGTGAGACATAGCCCTAGGGATAGATCAAGATGGGAACAATGGAATAAAAATGTGGGTAGAATCCAAGAAACTCAAAAGTCTACCTACATTGTATTGTATTTTATTGGAGTCCATGAAATAAATCCTGGGAACTAAGAGTAGAGAACAGTCACATTTGTAGAAATGTTTCATGGAGGTGGCATCTTAGAGTGTAGAAAGAAGGGCACAGTGAACTAAGAATTCTAGGTAGAGGGAACAGCATGAAGAAAATCCAAGGGCAGAAAATATAGATAACAGGGAACCAAAAGACAGATGAAAAGAGGTTTCCACTGGCAACATTTCATTTTATTTGAAACCATTTAAGATAAGATATATGTGATACATATGATACACATGAAATACATACATACATACATACATATATATGTATATATATACCACACATACACATATCGGATCTTAGAATCATTTTGAAATTTGAAAGACATTCCCAGGGCTGGCTTTCCTCTGTGCACAATCTGCTGAAGCAGTTGCCCCTTTCAGAAGGAGCATCTTCTTTCTAATTCTCTTGGGCCATATACATACTTACATTATCTGCTCTGCTACTATACTATGCATTTAGTTCAATTCTTTGGACAGCACATGTAGAATAAGTGTCAACAGATGAAACTAGAAAGATAGGTTGGAATATTGGCAGGTTTCACACCCCAGGGGACCAGATGTTGGAAAAGTCCACTAAGGTTGCTGAATCTGCTGCTGTTAGCTGCTTCAGTGAGTTCTTAGCACCTCCCTCTGAGGGCAGATGGGACCAGGAGGCAATGCCAATCAGACAAGTCCATTCCTGCCCAGAAATGTATAGTCTGCCAAGCCTGCTGGGCAGATTTCTCCCTATACAGCAAGAGGGCATATGGGGGTGTGTGAGGCTAGGGATGGTGAGACTGTAGACTCTTACCAAGCAGCCTTTTAATAAAAGGTGAAACTAGTTGGTGATTAGTGAAGTCCTTCTTCTCCATTATTACCTTGGGGCCAGTTCTGTGACTTAAATGTTAGTTTTATTTAGCCAACCGGGGAGATGGTAATGGCTCAATGAAGGGCGAGACCCATGAATTTCTAAGATTGGCTTGGCATTTTCTTAGTCTAGAGATAAATGCTGAAACACATATCCAGGGAAAAGAGTGAGAGAGAGAGAGGGAGAGAGACAATGACAGATACAGAGAGACATACAGCTGCAGAAAAGAGGAATTTAACCAAATGTGCGTTTAGAACCTACTGTGTACTGGACACCTTTCCTGCTGTGTGGATTGGTGGCCTAATGGTAAAGAAAACATTAGATGATATTTTCCATGGAAGAGAAATACCATTGAAGTTATTAACCTGAATGAAAGAGACATGACCATGGAATATCTGTGTCAGTCAGGCCAAGAGCAAGTACACATTGGGTGGCAGGAACCACTCAGTTGTTCTCAGCTTAAACAGAGTCAATGGCTGACTCTTACTCCAAGAAATGGAGGAAGGAATATTGAGTCCATTTCAGCAGTTAATATAATAGTCCGTGAGTTTTAGCATCAGTAAGTCCACCACTTGGAGTCCACTCTGCCACATACAAGCTCTGCAGAATCTCACATGTGTTTTCATGCCTCAGTTTCCTCACCTATAAATAGGCACCATGAGTTTTTTTAGATGTCACTTTTTTTAGTGTTAAACGACATTCCATTAAAAAAAAAAACCCACTGGCACTTAATAAATAACAAGCCACTTTCCTGCCTCAGCTTTCTTAGTGACATGTTCCAAACAACCCTGACTCATCTCTTTCCTGCTGGAGGTTAGGAGACAAAAGACATCTAGGTCCCCAAACCTCTAAATAAAAGCTAATGAAAAATATATGTTCTCTCACATCCTTATTGGGCTGCTTGCAAATGATGTGTCTTGATGCACCCTGGTCCCCCTGTTATTCTGTGACTTCAGACACTGAACTTTGAGTCTTTGTCACATCAGCAGTGCAGAGCAATTCCATACAGAAGTCTGACATTTCCAGTTGAAAAAAATAAATTGATTAAAATTCAACAGGCATGTAGTGTTCGGCATTTAAAGGTCGAGGAATCTCGGGAACTATCAACTGTAAGATAATTCAACATTTAATGTGGGTGGGGGCAGCCTGGAAGTGTTTCTTTCTCTCATCGTCCCAGTATTTGACTGCTGGGAACATAATTGTGGCAAATTTAATTACATCCTTGAGAGAGGCCATTCATCTTGGGGGGTCCTGAGCAGTTAGGCTTCCTGGGAGAATGGAAAGATCAATTTCCCTTTTCCATTGATTCTGTCTTCTTTTTTGTTAGGTAAGAATCCTGGAGTTCCTTGATGGAGCTATGTGGAGCTGCCTTCCTTTCCTTTTGAGAGTCCCAGAATGACTGCGAGCCAGTTCCTTTTTTGTTCCGGGAGAATAGAGGGAAGATCTGCATGCTATGTGTACCAGGACAAAATTGTCCTCACTCTCCACACTTGACATACTGAATGTGAGGGTAACCCTACCCACTATCAGTGGGCAAATGTTTGGCATGGAACTGGCACAAATGAGCTGGTCTGCCGTAGACATTTATTGAATGAATGAATCAAATGACCATGTTTAGGCTAGTGCACGTACTATTAGATCTTGGCAAATGGCTCACCCATGCCAGACCTCCACTTTCACCTTAGTAAAATAGAGATAATACCTATAGCCCTCCAGTGTTGTCAGTTGTCTGTTAGCTTTTTGTGCCTTACACGTGACAGTGATCTTCTTTAATGCAGATACTGGTCTTTTAAGTCAACATGAAATTGGGTCAAAAATGGGCAGAAGCCTCTAAACAACAAACCACAGGTCTGCATCATAGCAACTGCATATAGCAGTTACTAAACTAAAACAGTACAAACAGGCTTTTATTAACAAGGGAATTAACCAGGAAAGTGAAAAATACTTAAAGTCACAAGTGGCCACTTATTTTACCCTTGTCACCATTTTCAGTACCGGAGGTCCTTGGACACATGTCCAAGATGGTGCCACTTTTGCCCCTACAAACCTGAGGCAGGCACTTTGCAAATGTTCAGTCTTTCTCCGATGTCTCTTCTTCTCCAGTGTTTGAGCTGCTCTGATTGACCAAGTCTCTTCAAATTTCTTCCACAGTTGCTGATGCACAAATCAGCTTTCCAAATCCCTGGCCATCTCCAGGTACCAGCTCACTATGCCTCCTTGCTACGGTGCTACACTCTCCACACCAGCTACTCTTTTCCTGGTCACCATGGCTTCTTGCCACCACCAATTCACTCTTCCAGGGGGCTTATCCTGGTCAGGTCACATGGGCCTCTTCTCTCAGTCTGCCATTCTCGTCTCTCTTGCTCTTCTTCCCCCACTCTTTCCTCTCCTTGCTCCTTCCTTTTATCTGCCTTTTGGCACTTCCTGCTTCTTCCCGCACATCTTTCTCTCAGACTGCACCTGTCAGGATATCTTGGTGCCAATGCAATTTTCAACAGTGTCACTCACAACCCTGTATCAAACATACATCTCTGCCCCTAATGGCATCTAGAAAAGGGTATAGGGGTGTAAGGTGAGTTGATCAGCCTTTCCCCTTCATTAGTCTATATAATCAGCACCTGGGATATTGCATCTCCCCCATGATTATGTAGCCCAGTAGGTGTGTGCTTGTGTAAGAGTGCACACCTGGACCTAGGAGCAAGGGGATAAAGTGTGTAGAAGGCATAGGAGAACATGTGCAAGAGCATGGAATAAGACTGCATCAGGGAGCAGCCAGAGGAAGAGTGTGAAGATTCTTGGGGGGATGGGGAGGATGGGGAAGATGGGGGTACTTTCCTGCCTCCCACTCCCCCTGGACCAAGCCCTAACCATCCCTTCCCTGGCCTGCCTAATATGTCTGTGTAAATGCTCAAATCAATGAAGAACCTACACAGATTGGTGATCCTGACGCTTCCCCATCAAGAGCTCATGAGATTTAAAATGAATCAGAATCAAGACCATGTAGTAGTGTAAGTATTGAAGTGGAGTGTAGGAACCAGGGACTGATAGCTCTATCCTGAGACCAGTGTGTGATATGGCCTCAAGGTCTTAATTTTTTTCATCAAGTGGGGCATTTATGTTAGAAAATCTCGAAGACTCCATTGAGTTCTTGTATTCTTTGATCTTTATTCCTGCTTTCTTAGAATTTCATTCATTAGGAATGACTTTTTGAGCTCCAGTAATAACTTGAAATTAGAGAAAATAGAGTTATTTCATGAAAACGTGAGCAGACTAAAGGATCATGTGACAGCAAATATATGAGGAATGTTTGTGATGGGGCTACTGATCACATTCTAATTTCCATGAAGAGGAACAGGTTTTGGTTACCGCAGAAAAGGATGCAATTAGACATAGAGAGATTTCTTGATTACTACTGGGATAACATGAGGCCTACATTCAGCCTCCTCTACAGGTGAGAGGGAGATTCCCTGATGAGTCAATCAATGAATCAACAAATATTTGCTCAGCCTGCTTGCTGTTCATTTTCCTCTTCATGACATTTTATTCAAAGTGTGGCTCTTGAACCATCTGCATGAGAATCACCTGGAGCACATACTAAAAATGTAGATTCCTAGACTCACTGCAACTCAATCTGACTCTCTGGGGCTAGAATATGTGTTTTAATAAGGTCCCCAAATGACATTGCTGTTCATCCTTAAGTAAAACAAATGCTGTTCTCAAGTTTCACCATTTCAAGCACTATTTTGTCCCAACCTGGTCATGATTAAAATAATACTGGCAGATATTATTTGTTGTGCACCAACTGTAACCCCACCATCTTACCTACGCCATGGATAACAACCACACTCACCCTGTGAAGTAGGTGCTCTCCTAGCTGAGAGTTGAGTAAAAGAGACACTGAGTGAAAGTGACACAACCAAAAAATGGTAGGATTAGAGCTGGAGCCCAGGTCTCCCAACTCTGCCTACTACTCTACAACTGCTCTCTTGACATGCTACTTTCCAGGAGAGATATCCTCTGAGACTGGTGCTCTGAAGTCAGGACCTTGCTTGCATCTGAAAGAGGAACAGAGTTAAAGGTTACAAAAATGCAAGCTCATCCATATTCATCTTGGTTAATTTCTGGTTTCTGAGAGAAGGCTGTGCAGGAGATGGGTCTCTGGCTCCCTGCAGAAATCCTGAAGTGTGGGTTCTCAGAAAATGTCTAGATATCCTTTTCTTTTCTTTTTAAGGAGAACATGGGGCTTTGTATGTGATCTTACTGTGACCCCTACAGGTTATTCAAAGAAGAATGAGCTGACAACCTCCATCATGGTGTCAGACCGGGGAGTCACTTTAAAGAGTCCCTCCTTGCATTATTTCTTACAATTACAAAATAAAATCTCCCCTTGTATTCTCAGCTTCTGTGGGTCAGCAAACTTTAGAGAACTTGCCCTTCCTCACTTTGGTCAAGGAAGTTTCATAGATTATTTTTAGCTGGTAGAACCAATAGCTGCAAGGTGAAACAATCAAATAGCCATCTAGGCCATTATCTATGATTACCTAACAGGTGGGTCAGACGTGCAAAGCAAACTTGAGACAGGTGAAATATAGCCTGGTGATTCTAGGAGATTTTAGGAGAGTCTTTCGTTAGTCCCAGAGTTGCGATACAGGCTATGCTCTTCAGTGTGAGTCCAATCTAATTCTTTAAGGGTTGAAAAGTGACCGAATCAAGTCACCTGGAGGAGTTTAGGGAAGGCATTGCAGAGAATGCTTGAAAAGGCTTCTCTTCCCCCTGAGGTCCATTCAACTTTCCCTGACTATCATACACAGGGTTTGAGGCTATGAAAACAACTTCTAAGTAGCAGCACATTTTGGAAGAGCTTGGTCTGTGATTCAGTTCTATGTGAAGGAGAAGAAAATAACTTACAACTGGGGTAATTCTTAATGTTAAAAGAGACTACAGGGAAGGATTATCTAGACAAAAATCAGATAAAATAAAGGTCTTGACAAAAGGAGTTGACAAAGGGCATGTCCATGAAATTGCCTGGAGTTCATGAGTAAATCACTTAGTTCTCCTGACCCTGGTTTCTTATCTCAAATGGAAGGGAGTGAGATTAGGTGATCTGTATGGTCCTTTCAGGATCTAACCATCTATGATTCTACTACTTTTATAAACATTAGCTACTAAACTTAGAAAAAGAAATTGATTAAAACTCATGTTTCCATTGCTCAGAAAATCTGAAATCCACCTTAGAATCTAAAAGTCCTTAGTGACCTAGACAAACCCTACACATTTAGAGTTGAAGTCACTAAAATCCAGAAAGGGAAAATAATTTCCCCAAGGTCACAGAAGGAAGCTGATACTATGTATTTTCCACCCAATATTGCTGCCTTTAAACCCAGGATAGGGGTTTACATCATTCTTAATTCATTTTGGAAACTATATATTATTCATGCCCAGGATTAAATTCAGACCAAAAGGTTTAATGATATGAAAGAAACAAGAAGAGTAAGAGGACTTTTTTTTCAAAATGTCAAAAATATTCACAAAAAACAAAGTATCTCCTCACCACATTTCATCACTTTCCCCCTTCACATCTGTAATTTAATTTCTAATTAAAGACTTTCAGAGATGTGGTAGAGGTAGTCATGGAAATTCTAGCAGTTGTAGAATTAGTAATGTTGGTGTTAGCAAAGTTAGTGGAGGTCATTAGTTTGATAATAGAATGTTGGGTGCTTTTTATAATAAAAATATAATTTCAACAGTAATAAATGCGATGAATCAAATGCATAAAATGTTGATAAAATAAGTAGGGCAAACTTCAGGTAAGGACAAACCAGTACAGCAACTGTCTCCCAGGGAAAACAGTCTTTTCCTTTCTCTTCTCTGTAGCACATTTCACCACAATGTCAGTTTCTTTTATTGTCCTTATGTAGTTTCCAGCAACATTCTAGTTATACACTGTCCAGCAAGGACAGTATATCCAAAAGAAATCAAATGTTCTTCTGCCCAATATGCTTCCCTTTTTATTTTGACTCAGTTCAAAAATTCTTTGTTGAAACACACACATTCATTGAACAGCATTTTCTCTAATTCCTACAGGAAAGAATTTCTGCAGATAAAAATTTCCACAATCATGTTGAAGCCTGCTTTATCCTATTTAATATCATATAAATTTTAGATACATATAAACAGAAATTGAAGGAATTATTTATATAGAATCTTATGTCCTCAACTGTAAAAAAAATAAAAAGAAATAGTAATACCTGTGTCGTAGGATCATGTGAGTGTTACAGAAAAGAAGCAGGGAGGGTGTCTTCCTGACTCTTTGGAAATACGTTAGAGATGACAACTCTTCTTTTGAACCATGCAGCCCCTTGGAGAAGAGCTCCCAAGTACTCCTGCCATGGCATGAGTAGGGGGCAAGGGTGAGTCCTATGTCACTGGGACCTCAGAGTCTCAGGGACTCAGGGCTCCAGGTCCCAGGGATCTCAGGCTCAGGAAGCCAGCCACTGCCTCCATGTGGGCCAGGGGTGGGAGCGGAACACCTCTGCCGGGGTGCATGAGCATGGGGGGTGGGTCCCCACTCTGGTCTGCTCCAACTTCAATCACACCTGCACTAGGAATGAAAAATTCAGCCTATTCATCTATAGGTATAATGCAGAGGAAAGGAAGTAATGATGACTTAGATATACTCACCACCTGGTTGGGAAAAGCCGCGTGTTGGGAACCACCTGAGAATGAAATTGAAACCAGCAACTGAGGTGACCTGTTATAGATTTCTACCTGCATCGCCTCTGGCCATGGGGAATCAAACCCCAAGCCCACAGTAGAGTGCAACATGAAAGAGGCTCCTTCCTTTACCAATCAATGGGGGAAGAAAGCCACGATTGACTGTGGCCCCAATGGCAGAGCTGTTAATAGGAGAGAGGAGAGGAGCTGAACCAACCACCTGAGGAAGTTTGACCCAGGAGGGAATGCCTCCACTGCCAGCGGCTAGGAGTTGAATTGCCAAACCCAGATATCAGAACTGTATGACATAGAACCAACTACAGGTGACAGACACCAGAGAAGGGTTTTGGAGAAGCTCACCACATCTACCCTACAAGTTCCCCATGTGCTCAGCCTGACTATCTGCCTCAGCTACTCCTGGGAGATTTGAGCAGATTTGAACTCCTGTTGCTTTCCAGGAGTGCAAGTCCACACCCAGGGAAAATAGACATAGTTGCAGAGAAAGAAAAGACAGGTGGGTCAAACATGGACCAATAGATTGCAGCAAGAGAACTTGGAGCAACCAGATAGGGTAAGGGGGGAAGTGAGGTGGGGGGGGCTTAGGGGGGACAACACAACCATACAAACCAATATTGCATGAGAATTACACAATAAAAATCAAAAAATATATAATGGTAACTTTTTAAATATTGGAGTAGCTGGCAAATAAAGAAATGGTAAGAATTTATGAATTAAACAACAAACACAAAAGCCCATATGAGGTTATTTGGGAGAAGGGAGGGAAAAAGTTTATGCAAACAGAAAACCTGTCCAAAGCTAACAGGGAAGGAAATCCAGAGTGAATTCCATCTGGTTTCTGCCAGCACCTGCTACATATTTATTTTTCAGCTTCATCAATCCAGACGAAATTGTTATTTTTAAAAAACCTCAAAACATAAGGACAGAAAAAGGAGGAGGGGAGAGAGTAAAAGGGAAGAAGAAAGAATATGGCCATGATAACATTTATTGAGTTCTTACTTTGTCCCAAGCACTGTTTTAAATGCCTTACCTGGATTAATGCATTTACTATTCACAGAAACTCAATGAGACATTACTCTTTTTTTTTGTCCTTATTTGTAAGTGAAGACTGAGGAGTGGAAATATTGAGTGATTTAATAGTCACTAAAATCTAATAGTCACTAAGATGGAGAATCAGCATTTAATACAACTAGCAAAGACTAACTTTTTAAATCTTTCTGAGTTTAAATATAAACTCTTTCTGAGATTTAAAACACCTTTCTGAGTTTAAATGTAAATTCAGAAGATGAGCTAGTAGTGAATATGGAAATAGCCTATGAGAGAAAAGAAGAGGAAAAAGAAAATGACCTTTCCCTCTTGTTAGAAGGATCTAACTACACAGAATGGGAGGGAAACACCTAGCTGGGGAGCAGTCTGGGTACCATTCTTGACTCTTTCTTACAGGTGTCAGGATGGTTAATGACTTTAAGAGATTCAGCAAATCTCTTTGACCCTCAGTTTCCTCATTTGCAAAATGTTATTGTTTTTCAAGTCATCTCTGCGGATCAACCAATAATAAGATAACACCTGACTGTTGCAAATATTAAGTCATATAATTTAGGTAAAGTAATGAACACATGATAACTACTCAATAAATAATAGCTCTTATGATAATTGTATGCCATTATTAAATTAGTTGTAGAGAAAGAGTCAAGGGAGTCTCCAGGAAAGAAGTGGTTTTTCAGCAGCTTCTTGTGAATGGGGACTATTTTCCTAGGTAGAAATCAGAGGGATAGGGTGTTCTAGAAGAAGGAAAGCATAAGCAAGTCTTCTGGGTAGGAAATAGAGCTGATGTTCTAAATTCACTATGTTATGGAACAAGGAAGTGATGCATATTAGAAACGCATTGTTTGGTGGCTCTGTGGTTGAAATGGTTGATAGAGAGCCACTAGAAGCTTTTCACAGCGACTCCTCCACCATATAGGAACTTCCACAAAGAGGCAAAATGGTCCTGGGGGCATCACCACCCCAGGGACCTTCAACAGAACACAAGTCAACTCAATATCTTCTTCCACAACATTGTCAAGGAGAGTCTGTGGGAGGCCCTATCCTCACCAAAGAGCTAACTTGTTCCTTTATTTTCTACTGAAGCTCTTGGAACAAATCCATTATGGTATGAGATCCCAACTCCAGAATGCCATTGGTCATGTGTGGTTTAGCAAGGTTTCCATGAAAGGCGGGCCACATACATGGGGGTGTTCCCAATAGGTTACACCATATAACCTCCAGGAGCATCCAGGAGCTCCCATAACTTGGTGTGTAACTGAGTAACTGAGGAACTGTAACTGAGTTCCATAACATTTGCACAACAAAACCACCAAGCCACACATTTCTGAGAACGCATCCCTGAGGGTGTGTTGAAACAAGGTCTGGACATTGCCAAGGTTGCTCCAGTACAGATTCTTGGATATCACTCTTCTTAATCCAGTGATCTAAAACCTAAAAAGGTATTATCTTCCCCTCTTGACCTCAAAGGACAATTCCACTTCAAAGGGGGAGAAATCGAAGTGTCATAGCTGTCAAAATTGGAGTAAATGTCCTCAGATACCCCTCATGTACATACAGGGATTGCTCTTTGAATGGAACTTGGATCTATGCTCTGGGAAGAACTCTCAAGCTCATTGATCTTGAAATATTAATTCCTCCCCTTGCAATCTTAGCTCTGAAGGAAGATGAAGCCTTTGTTACAGAGGAATAAATTTCACTTCCAGTCTCTAGGAAGTTGGGTACTTAACGGTCTCTTAGAAAAATGAGACCTCAATCCATTTGAGTGGAAACAGGTAGTCTGTTATTGATGAAACTCCCTGAAAAAAGCTCTATGGACTTTCTACACATCATTGTGGAAAAGTAGACTTCTATGTCTCATTCATTTGACAGTAGCAACAGATACATTTATTTTTACACGCATCCATCTACTTTGTCCATGTATTGTATGTGAAGATATTGTGGGCACATGCCCTTAACTTTTAGAGAGGCCTTTTGTCTGAGAGGATCTACAGGGCACAACTTTAAATCCTTCTGATATCTTAAAATCGCAGTACAGACACCATCAGGTAATTTATCAATGATTTGAAGTTTTAGCAAAGGCCAGAATTTGGCCAGAGTGACTATGTTGTCCATGACTTTTCACATATCATTTTGGTTGTTCAACGAGAATAGTTTAGCAGATTTTTATCCACTTTTAAGCATTTTGATCTATGCATCCTAATTATACTTTCTCTGCATGTGTTGGCTTTTTAATACATTTTCTAAAGTATCACCCCAAAATAATATGTGATTATAATTCCATCTTGACCATATTACATTTCCTAATTCAACCCCACAATTACATTCATGAAATAGGATTATAATTTCCATTTTACAGTTAAGTAAAGGGAGGCTCAGCGAGGTTAATTTTCACTCCAAAATTACACCACTATTAACATAACTGGCATTTAAACTTCAATTTGTCTGTCTTCAAAGCTAGAAAATTGACCATTTCACTCCACTGTGTTTCATCCTAATAATCTCACCCTCTGGCATTACACTTCACAGTTTACCAAGCATAAGCTCATTTGATCTCGTTTAATCCAAGCCTGAGAGATTGGAAAAAGTCTCTATCATAACCAAATAGAGGACTACACTAAACTATAACCCCCCTTCATCTCTCATCTTCATCAAAGAGACAAAATTAACTATTTTCCAAACAACTTTCCTTCTCTGTGGCCAAAAAAAATAAATAAATAAACAATGCTTTGGCTATCCATTTTTAACCCATTAACCTAAAGTTCCAGGTTGAGTGATTGTAAATATCATTTGCCATTCTCTTTCTTTCCCTTTTACTGAGTTGGGTTGGTCTGTGCAAACATTCATGTATGGGTGCAATGGGAGATACAGGTCTATAATTAGAATTATAGGTATAGCACTGGAGGGGCCCTGTTTGTGTGTGTGCCAGTGGAAACACAAAAATGCCAGTTTGAAGAATAAGCAGGAAGGAGAATATTGGGCAGCACAAGTCAGGAGTGAGGTGGTCTTGGGGACCCAAGTCAGACTCCCCCACAGGTAATAGGCCATTGATTTTATAAGGAATTGATAGACTGTAGAATAAAGGAGTCATCACAGTTTTTGTGCTTCTGCCCTGAGCCTCTAGAACCAGCACCTGCAGTGCTTTGCTCTCTCCGTGATTATTTACACCTGGCCCCAGTGGGTGTGCACACGTGTGAGGGGGCATACCTGGACCTGGGAGCCAATGGTTAAATGGTGGTATCACCCTGGGGAACCGGCAGGAGAGCATGCTGGGGAGAGAATGGAGGAGACTGTGAAACAGATGCAAGGGAGAGCTTGGAGAAAGAGTGCTGGGGGCCTGAGGGACTCTTCTACCTTCTAGCCTCCTGCCCTGCCTGACCTATGCTTATGCTACATATACTCATAGGTGAGTCCTAGGGAGATTACCGTGTGTTGTGCTTCAGGGAAGGTATTTGTCAGAAGCCATGGGAGAGTCTGCTCAGTCATCCATCATACATTTTCTGTGCACCCACAATCAGTTGAGGGTAGAGATTCAAGCATTACAATAAGGAGGCTTGGGCTGGGTCAGGGCTGGTCCAGGTTTTGTCAAGATGGGAGAACTACAGTGTTGGGGTGATGGCTGCTCACCTCCACCTTGCAGGATGCTGCTTGTGTTGCTCCACAGGAACAGCTGATAAGTTGGACCATGCAAGAGTGACAGTAGCATGGGTGATAACATATCCCTCCCTTCATTAAGTGGGGGGAATATCAGTGTCCCACTGGCCTCATGTGTGCACACCAGTTACTGGGCTTGTGGACATGGTTGCTAAGTCCCAGGGAAAGTAGAACTGTCTAGCTGATGTCCAGGTCTTAGGAGACTCAGACTCAGAAGCCAACAGAAGGGCTCTTTGACCACCGTGTGTTTAATGTTACTTAACAGCATACGAAGCTGAACTGGGACTTCTGTGCATTGGCTAAGCATTCAGCATTTCAAGCTACCACCTAGTGGCACTGCATGCCAGTCAACAGTTGAGAGTGGGTAGTTCTGCCATGTCCTCTGTGTAGCAGGATTGGTTTGTCTAAGTGATTGCCTTTTTATTGCATTTTGACCTTCCTGTCTTATAATTGTGAGTGGAAAGTGAAAAAATGCAAGTGCCGCTACTTGTAGCAAAAGCAGAGCTATAATAAGCTTAATATAATCAAGGGAAAGATGGAATTCAGCCCAGCTCTAAGCTACAGTGTACGTGTGGGCTCTGGATGCAAGCGGTTTGGGGTTTAAGCTCCACCACACACTAGGAATGATCTTAAGCAAATGCTTTGCTGTCTTCTCTAAAATAGGGATTATAATAAAAAGCCTTTCTCATATGCAGGGTGTGGATTAGATTCTTAATCTCAAGATATGTTACTTAGAAGCTCTACAAAGCAGTTTTCAAAAGAATTTTCCTGACCAGCAGTATCAGCCTCACCTGGAACTTGTACAGAACACAAATTCTCCAGCTTGACTGCAGAACTGAATTAGCAAATCCGGGGTCAAACCAGCGCCCCACATATCTCCAAGTCTTCCAGGTGACTCTGATGAACCCTATTGCTGATGTAATTCTACTTTATGGTTGACAAGAGCAGACCCAGAAAGTAGATGACCTGCCCTTAAATGGCAGCTTCTATCAATTTTCAGGGTAGCAAACCAACCTCACTAAAAATAGTCTATACCATTTCTCCACTTAAAAAAATAAACGAATGAAGAAATAAGGGTAAAAATAAATTCCACCTCTCCCTACTATGTGATCTGTGGTGAATTGTACAACCTGCTAGTGCCTTGGTTTTCTCATCTGCAAATGTAGAGCAATATTATGTGTATCCTGGATTTCTAATGGAAAGTAAAAACATATGTCTTATAGCCAATCTTTAACATGGGGTGCCTGCTTATGTTGTAGTTCCAATGACCGTATTATTACTACTGGCTTTCTTTGCACTTTATCCAATTGGCTTAATAATTAGTGGTAAAGAGAAAGCAAAATTAAAGAGCCTGTATGAAATACTGAAAATATATCATAGAAGAAGTGTTTCTTAACTCAGGGATGACTATGAGTTTTATTTGTTTTCTAGCTTTCTATAAGAGTCCTCCTCTGCAAGGTGGTTATAGTTTGATTTCTGCACTTTGACCATCATATTTTTAATTAAATAATTTATTTATATATAAATTTCACATCTTTGTGATCTCTAGGCTTAACCCCCCCCCACTCTCCCTGACCTTTCCCACCCTGTCCTCACCCCCCACTCATGAGTTATATACTTTGATTGTTAGCTTGTTTTGACTTTTCTTCTTGGCTTTTTGTTTATCTTTCCCATGTCCCATATAATAGTGAAACTGTTTGGTTTCTGTCTTTTTCTTTTTGACTGTTTCTGCTAATATTTCTTCTAAGTCCATCTATGTTTGTTATCATAAAATCATCCACTTTGTCATTTTGAATTGATGAGTAATATTTCATTGTGTATATATACCATATTTTTTTCATCTGGTCATCTCTTTTGGGACATTTTAGATGTTTTCATATTCTTGAAATTATAAATAGTGCTGCAATAAACATCTGAGGTGTCCCTTTGTATAAGCATTGAGGTCTCCTTTGGGTAGATTCCCAAGAGAGCAATTACTGGGTCAAATGGTAGTTCCATGTTTAATAATTTGAGGGCCCTCCACACATCTTTCCATCATACATTTTTAAGGAAAATATAGTTGCAAAATTTAGTGTTCTAGCCAGACACCAGTGGCCTAGAGTTAGAGTCTTCCACCAGGGATTTCCTGACCTGCTTCGAAGATCAGAGGTGATAAGCAGAAAATGAGGAAATGCACAGGCTCATAAGATCAACTGCCCTCAGTACAGTGCTGGCATTTGATTTGGTCACAGGCCTAATCCATAAAGTCCTGCTGAGTTAGGGGCTCCATGCCACCCTCTCAGGCACGTCCTGAGCAGGTGTGACCAGCAGGCTAGCTGATGTCTCTGCACTTGCCAGCAGGCAACTATCAGGAAAGAGCCAAAAAAAAAAAAAAAAAAAAAAGCAATGGGGGAGAAAGGAACTGTGGTCTGCCCACAAGGAGCTATGGGGACTCTCAACTATGCAGGGTCAGGACTCTGAGCAGAAGCAAACTCTCCATCTGCGCTGCAAGAAAGGACACAAGGGAATGTGAAATTGTCCATTTATTTCAGTAGCATTTATTCCATGTGTTCACTAACTGGTGTGAAAGAGAGTGGCTAGAAATGGAAGAGAATAAATAAGTAGCTTACTCCAGTTCATGTTTTTGAAAAAAAAGAGAACGACAGCCATTTAGACTAAGAGCCCCAAAGTACAACACTTCAAGAAATGGGCTTATAAAATAAGGATGCTCACGCTGCATCCACCATGTCTTTGCTCTGCTAACAAGAATGGATAAAAAGTGTTCTGTGTGCTCAGCCACATGCTAAGTGTTGTAGTAGTAGAGAAAAAAAATGTATACAAGTCTTGATGGTAAGGAAAGGAATAGGGGCCAGGAAAAAACAGAATTATTATATGATATGAGTATATTGGATGCACAGTGGACTATGAGGCAACACTTTTCAGCTGGATGAATTCAGGGCTGTTTTTCTAGAGGGAAATACTAGGTTTCTCAGGAGAGTTAGAGTGCACCTGATGGAAGGGCTGGAAAAAATGCAGGGAGACCTGAATCGTTCCCTAGGAGTGCAGCTCTTGAGTAATAGTAATGGTCCTGCTTGTTCTCACTCCATTAGCATTTGCCATAGTCTGGCTTCTGCTCTATGCATCTTGCAGATTAGATTTGCTGACCTACTGTAAGCAAGACTTGAAAGGAGTTGGCAGAGGAGATTTTCAAAGCATATGACTCCAGATTTTGAGGACTCAACTACAACAGCAAGGGAAGAAAAAGTAAAAAATAACAAGTGGGATTACATCAAACTAACAAGTTTTGGCATAAAGGAAAACTATCATTTAAACAGACACTTTATCAAATGGGAAAAATATTTGCATATCATGCATTTGCCAAGGAGCAATTATGGAGGGTCTATAAAGAACTCAGATAACTCAAAAAAAATGAGAAACTTAAAAGCAAAGTAAATAACCCAATGCAAAATGGGAAGAGATCTAAAAAGATGCTACTCCAAAAAAGACATGCAGATGACCAATGAGCATGTGAAAAATGGTCATTATCATAAAGGAAATGTAAATTGAAACCATAAATACATGCCACCTCATATCTGTGAGAAAGGAACATATCAAAAAATAAAAACTATCAACAGTTAGTTTAGGATGTGAGTAAAAGGAATCATCATGCACTTTGGGGGGTGGGGGGGTGGAAGCTAGCCCACTAACTACAGAGATCTTAAAAATATTAAAAATAGATTTAATATATGATCAAGCAATTTCATTCCCAGGAATCTACCCATATAATGTAAAAACACTAATTCAAATGTATATATGCTTACCTATAACTTATTGCAGTGCTATTTCCAATAGTCAAGTTATAGAAGCAAGCTAAGTACCCTAGGAATAGGGTATATTCAGAAGACAAGGTTATATATACACAACGGAATAGTACTCAGCTATGCAAAAGATTAATTTTGTCATTTGCAACAAGCATGGAAATGTAGGGGATTATGTTAAGCAAAATAAATAAGAAGGAGAAAGACAAATGTTGCATGGTTTTGCTCATATATAGGACACAGAGAAACAAAACAAAGCATTAACACCAAATCAATAACACCCTATAAATCTGAATATAAAACTGAGGCTTTGAGAGGTTGGAGAGACAATGGAGGAGGGGATAGAGGAGGGCACAGTGGAATATGGGGAGAGTTGTGGGCACTTTGGTAGTGGTTAACATATAACCGAAGAGGTGAAATCTTCTTCATACCTGTGTCATAACCATAGATCATACCTATGTCATAACCAATGTACCTTAGTAAAAATAAATAGAATTAAAATAAAACCAAAACAATCCTTGTACTATTACTGAAAATTTAGGCAAGCAGAGAGTGATGGGAGCAGTGGGTAGAGGGAAACTAATGGATTATGATGGAAGATTATTGGTGTTTTAGTGGTGGGTATAGTATAGTAATCAACATACATTGGAAGAAATATGAGCTTACAACCTTATGACATATATATATAACTTTATATATATAGTTAAATATATGTCATTCATACATACATAATGTGTATAAACACATGTATATCCAAGTTATAAATCATATGTATGTTTTGTAAAGCATATACCTATGCATAAAAACCAGTGTTGTCGCAACAGAAATAACGTCTACATTTTAAAAGGCAGTAGATGTTTCCAGATGTCCACAGCTTGGGAGCTGGCTTGGGGAGCTGGAGTTTGACTATGGATGTTGGATAGTTATAGCACATGATTTGATCTTGTGCAAGTACATGCTTCAGAATGTTGGCAGATGGATAGGATTGAGCTGCAGAGACTGGGAGGGCAGTGAAGTGGCTGTCAAAACCACCCAGGCGGGAGAGCTGCACACCTGAATCAGGTAACAATGTTGAGAAGAGTCACTACACTTGTGACCTACAACAAGCCACAAGGCCATGCCCAGAGCCCATGATGTCTTTTCCAGCCCTATTGGGTTAATCCACAAAACATCTTACATATTGAATGTATATGTTTTGATGCATTTTGGACATATGCATACTCTTTTCAGCGTCTATAGAACTTACTCCTTTCCCTACCTCATCGAAACCATTTCTCTCTTTTCACACCATCTCTATCCATGATATAACTCCTCCCAGTACTCTTTTCCTATAACCCTTACCCTGGTCCCCTATGCCCTTGCGGAGAAAGAATTAACTTCTCTCTCTCTTGTCCCATTAAAACTGTGCTCATAACTCAGCTCTTACATCACACAGCCTGCAGCCTTTAAACAATGATTAATTCTAGGTAAATGATTGTTGAGCTCCAGTTCAAGATCTGTGCTCCCCCAACTGATGTCCAGGAACTAAGAAGACAGTTTTAAATATAAATACCCTAATGTTTATACTTGAGTACCGAGGCATTTCTGTTGCTGCATTATTTAATTATTCAGAATAGAAGTTACCAGCTACGGGAAATGACTGCTTGCAACATGTAATTTGCCTTCCAAACAAGCTCATTTGGGCTTTGACATTTGACAGAGAAAGGTCTGGGAAGATGAGCTGTTCAGAAAGGGTGTCTTTGCATCTGACACTGCCTGAACTTTGCTGGGTTGATTTCTACAATCACCAGATCATCAAAGGTTAAACTCATTTAAATTCTTCCTTTACTAACAAAGAAAGAAAACAAAATGCCACAAGCTGCCTTCACCTGCTGTTCTCAGCTCTATGCGCTAGTCGGAGAACTCTCAGAATTTTTTTTTTGAGACTAGGTCTCGTTATGTTGCCCAGGGTTGTCCCAAACCCTCAGACTCAAGTGATCCCTAACCTCAGCCTCCCAGGTAACTGGGATTACAGGTGCACACCACCACGCCTGGCTATTTTTTTAGAAACTAGTTCTCGCTATTTTGCCTAAGGTAGCCCTGAAACCGTGGACTCAAGTGATCCCCAGCCTCAGCCTCCCAGGTAGCTGGGATTATAGGTGCATGCCACCATGCCCAGCTTCAGAAAATTCTTTATTGTCTGCAAAAGATGGCTGTGAGGTACGCGAAGTTAATATACCAAGGCTTGTGTGCCTTCCTGCATTCATTTTTCTTTCTGGAAGCCCAGCATTCTGTCCTGCCAAACTGCTGCCTGTGTGTATGTTCCCTTCCTCCAGTGCTCATGGGTCCTCTATCCCTGCCATCCCCATAGAGCCTTGGGTGGTCATGCCAGGCACCGGGGACCTGAAGCTGCATGTGCATCTGCTATCAGGGTGTCCTTCCTCTTCTTCTGTGAGATGCAGGATGCTTGGACGAGACTCTCTTCTCTGCTGCACCCCAGCCAGGTCTGCATAGGCACACTGAAGTACTCTAATGGGCCCTGGCAGCATCTGTTCACGTGGCCCCCTCTCCTTCTCTGGACCAGGGACAGCCACCTTTTCCCATTCTTTTGGCTCAGGCTGAGACCTCTGCTTCTCATTCCAGGAACCCTTCTACTTCCCGTGAAGTTAGCTTTTTAGACTGATTCTATAAACTTCCTAGGATCAAATTAAACTATCTTTTCAGTTTTGTCTCCCCTACGAGAGTCCAGAGCTGGGACTGGGTGATGCCCGTGAGAGACCAGCAGCTGGAATTGGGGAAGACCTGGCTCCTGGACCCCTTGATTGTGCCACAACAGGGTGTGGCCAACTTTGATGGTACTCAGGGACCCCATCACCCACCAGAAAAATTCTGATCCCCAGGTGAACCTCCCCTATTCCTTTGCTTTGTTTGTGGCTTGAGTGTTGTGATGCCTGAGGTCCATGGTGGAAGATTCCAGGTACCGGCAGGGGGCGCTATGTCGAGTTCAGCAGGGTTGCTGCATCCAGGCAACTATCTCAAGTCCTTCCCCCCAACTCTCCATTGCTCACATAGTAGATTAGGACGTCCTGTGGAATACACAAAGTCCATCACTACCCTTCAACGTTGGAAACGTGCATGCAGAAATTCAGAAGTGGGGTTGGTTAAGCCAAAGTGGAGGTGGGGTTTTGTGAAGAGCACACTTGAATGGGCTCTGCTGAATCAATTGACTCTGAGGGTCTGGAAGGTGTGCAGGGCGGCATTCACCCTGGCGATGCAGCAGATAAAGGGGTCTGCTGTGCTTTCGAAGGTGAAGGATGCTTGGATTTTCTCACCATCCCCTCAAATCGCATCTCCTGGATGATTTGGCTAATTTCATGGAGCCAATTCCAGACCCCAGGACCCCAATTCCATGTGTATTACATCTGCTCCAAGCTCCCCAAAAGGGGTGCCATTTACCTTCCAACTTGACTTTTGATGTTGCTGGTGTTTATCTTTTAAGATACTGCCTAGTGAGTTCTGGCTTTGTACCAAGCACTGTGCAAGAAGCACTTGTTCTTTTTGTTTCATTTAATCCATTTCCCACCAACTCTGTGGGAAAAAAAACCTTACTATCACTATTGTACAGAGGAATTGAACCCCAGCAAGTTTCTATCACTTGTACTAGGTCACACAGCTGGATGTGGCTAGAGAGACCCAAGCCCATGTCTGCATGACACCAAAGTTTCATTTTCTAAAACTTCTGGAACAAGTCTAAACTTCTGGTCAGGTGTCAGCCCTTCAAATATTCTTCCTTTCCCCTGAGCCTCCTCTGCTTTCAGCAATCATAGTCCAGCCATGACTTTTCTCTTGCCACACTATCACCTTCCTCTTCTCGTCTCCCCTCTGTGGTCCACTGTTAATCTTCTTTTCCAGTTTCCTGTACTCACTCCTCCAGGTGTGGTCTGATCAGCATGCACAGTTGCCCTTCACCTCCTTCATCCTTCATGGTCTACTTCTCGTAATGAAGTCACGTATTATCCAGGTACCCTCTCAGACCCCAATCAACAGAATGGCTCCAGAGGGACATCGCTACTGGATGCATCTTCAGTTAACTTTGAAAATGGACAAAGTGAACAGAAGAGAAGAGAGAAGATGGAACAGTAGGAGAGGGCAGGAACAGACTTCGGGAGCAGAACTTTTAGAAGATTGTTGGAAGCTGGATTTTGATGCCTGCAGCTGTGTCAGCTCACATGAAAGATACCACCCCCTCCCCAGATGCCAACACCCAGCTTTGTCCTAGCAGTTCCCAGATAGGAAGGCCATCTGGAGACCCTCTGATGGTCTTACCTTTGTGCTCTTCTCAGAGTAATCAGTATTTCAGATTCTGAGCCCCCTCGGTCCTTGTGATCCTGTGACATAATGGAATCAAATTAAAGACCCATCCACCAGCTTTATTACCGATTATTTATAATACTCTGGTTCCAAAGTGCTTCTTTATAGAGTGCTTAAGCTGCCACTGCTGGATAGAGCTTGCCATAAACGCCTTCACATGCATGGCACATTATGTCCCATTGCCGCAGCAAAAGGGAAAAGATTATTCTCAATTATTTCATATAGTCTATTTTATTGTTTTATTGTAATAAACTGCCATACCTTACATCACTTTAAAATCAATAGTTTGCATTAAAAATAATGAAACACGGCTATTAATCTTGCTTAGCATTTCTGCTATTACTTTCTGATAGTGAATCCGTATGGAGAGAAGGTAATAATTATTCACTTCCAATCAATAGGAACAGGTTCAAATGCTCCTATGTGTCCCAGTGCCATTGCTTCAATGGGAGGTGATGGCAGTGTGGACACAACTATGAAGACTCCTGGTCAGCTTGGAGTTCTTCATGCTCTCTCTGTGCATGCCAGCCCATTCTCTGACTCCCAGCATCACCTTTCTTATCTGTTGAGATAATATAATAGGATGGTCACATTCCTGGACTTCAGAACAGCCTGGACTTCATTCCTAATCCTAGCATTTACCTGTTCTATTTAAATAACTTTAGACATGTTATTTAACACCTCACCACCTCAGTCTCCTCACCCATGAAATGGGAATAACAATTGTTACTGTGCAGGATGATTGTAAATATGTGTCAAATCCACACAGGATAAGCTGATTACAGTGTCTGAACTGAGATTGGCAAGCTAGAAACGATAGCCAGGATGCAGGTATGGACTCTATGCATTGAGTAATAGCCTGGTGAAGAGCTGCTGTTTCCAGAAGAGTGAGTAGCAAGAGGAGGAAAAAGGTATAAGAGACATTTGTATCCTTTGGTTCGTGCATTGCAGCCTGGCATCAGAAGCCAAAGCTGTGCGTCTTGGTGGTGTCAGTGTCTGAACCTGCTACACTGACAAGGGAAATTGAGTCATCAACTTGCCTGGGAGGCAAAAGGCCTTTCAACTCCCACCTCAGCTCCTCCAGAAAGTCTCTGTGGAGAGAGTAGAAGAGTGAATACATGGTTTTGTCAGTAAAGACTCTTTGATCAACACTCAAGTCAAATCTAAGGGGAGTGTGACGGTAAAGACTTAAGTCATAATTGATGACATGGCTCTCCCTATCATGTTTAATTTAATTCAACACTGGTTTATTGAACAGCTAACATGTGCCAGGAGAAAGTCTAGGGCTGAAAGGTAAGGAGACTCAAAGATGATTACAATATTATATTTGCTATTTAAATATCTTAAAATCTAGGCAAAGAGACACATATCACCTAAATAACTGGAGTCTAAAGTACAGAAAGAAAGATTGATCCTTTGTGGTAGGGAAAGGTTATTTCAACTAAAACATGAATGAGTAGACCTTCATCGGGGAAAATGAAAAGAAAAGAGCATTCTAGGGGGAAGCAACAACAAAGACAAATGCCAAAAGGAGGGCAAACATACATCTCATTACAACTCCACCAGAAAAAGGTGTTTCTGGGTGTTTCTCTGCAGCCTACAACACACCTCAGCACTCCAACCTCTTAGCCTGAACTTCTAGTTTGCTCCCAATATCTTCCTACCTGCTTCAGCCTCCTAATCACTTACCACAATATATCTGTACCTTATGAACACAGCACCTCCTGTCCTGTTTTATACCTCTAACCTGGTATTTTCTCTTCTTGAACCCAATGTAAAGACTCAGTTCAAATATCACCTCCTCCATGAAGCCTTCCCTGGTAGTCTTGGATAAATCACACTGTGTAATCCTTGTGTACATGTCTGACACTGTGCCTTGTAAATTATGCCTCATGTGAGAATGACTGAATGATGGAATCATTCATGGTAGGATGGTGTATAGCCTGTTTGGGGACACAGTAAGCTAGGTTTATATGACAGGCTCAATAATTTAGTTTTTATTTTCTATTTTAGACCCTTGAAGGATGTTGGACCCTCTTTGAATAGCTAGAATGATGCCTTAAGATACTTCAGAGTACAGTGGTGTTTATAATAAAATTTGGCAGGGCAGAAACTAGAGGCAGAGACTATTTTAGATGATGAAATATTAAAATGAAATAGAGCTCAGATAAGTGTATGGAGAATAGCTTAGAGGGAGTACACATAAATTGACAATGGATTGATTAGAAGAGGAAGCATAAAGAGGTGCAAATGAAACTCACATGATTCCTCTCATCACTAGTAACATTTGAAAGGAACATCCTGGTATCATTCCTACCCCTTACCCTACTTTGTTTTAAAAGAAAAGCATCACTAATATTCTTAGCTCAGATTCCAGGATAGAGATAGTGACAATGTTCACCAGTGTGAGACCAACAAAACTGCCATGTTCTCTTCTACTTCCCTGTTGTTGAAGCCAAATCAATAAGTTAGCTGCTCAAACATGTGACTGCTTTCTCTGTTCAAATACTCTACCACTTTCATAGTCAGAGTTTTGGTCCATGAACTGGCAGTCATCCCCAGGAACATGTGAAAATGCAGATTAGTCTAAAACTTAACAAGATTCCAGATGATCCTTGTGCATATTAAAATTTGAGAAATACTGTTCTATGAAATACGACAATTCAGGCCCAAAGAACTAGCTAGAAGTCAGGGTTCACAGTCTAGGTGGCATGTTATCATTACTTGAAGAACTTAGACAAATCCTGATTCTCCAGTTTGCCCCCTACACCAATTAGATACAAATCTTAAGGAATATGACCCAGGCAAATGTTTGTAAGGCACATTTGTAGCCAAAGTTAAAAACTGGGCAAAGAAAGATGTAGATGTGGACATGCTAGAAATAATAATCTCCATTTCTCCCACCCCACCCCAGTATAGCTCCAGATTCTAAATTGAATGTTCCAGTTCAGTTCATCAAAGATGAAATTTGGGTTTCTGCCATAGAAAATAAAGAATCTGATTTCTTATTTGTTCTCTTTGTTTAGTTGTTTACTATTCTTGGGGACCCTTGCAAGGAAAAGATATAATGTGTATGGCAGAACTTGGTATTTTATATGTCTCCTAGTCCAATACTACTTGATGATGCTTCAACAGTTAAATATCAATAAGAGTAAGTTTGAATCTCCACACTCCTGAGGATAAAGAGCCTACTGATTGAAACACAGGGCAGCTTAGGTTATGAGAGAGCTTAAAAGGAGTCACTTCATCTCTTTGTGGATACATAGCAAGCAATCTCCACCTATTACTCCTCCCTATGACTTTACCTTTTCAGTTTAACTGTTGCCCCCCCCTTATCATATATCTGTCTAACCACAAGTTTGATTTAATCAATATTTCAGACTATACAGCAGTAATAAAAGAAAGAAGCACATTAATTTTCTGTGATGATATCATCAGGAAGGAGGGGCTCTCATTCTATGGTGTTGGTTTTATTGTAATAATACAGGGCAGGGATTTATCTGAGTTGGGCTGCAGCTGGTAGTTATAAGCCACTGTGATAATGAATACCAGATTGAATTATCATCAGCAATGATTAAAGATCAAAGAAAAAATTTAATAAACTCAATCTTGTTGTCAGAAATGGTTTAGGTTAAGCTCACTGGCTAAATGGAGAGATGAAAACTGAGGAGCTTTGCAACGAAGTAGCAAAGCAGGGGAGAAATACAGAAGTTGACTTTAATTTAGGGGTGATTGAGGCTGGGTGGATGTGGTCAAGGAGGCTGAATATGTGGTAGACAGAATATTTTCTCAGGGCATCAGGGGTATGACCTGGTCCCCTCGCAGCTGGAAGTAGCACTTTCATGATTAATTATAAGGATAATGTCAGCTATCACATTCTGAATATCTGCTCTTTGCATGCACTGAATCCCAAATTCTAAAGCATTTATTTGGCTTATTTGATGATCTGATTTAAATCATAACTTGCAGCACAGGTATAATTCAACATTCCAAAGAAGGGGTCTAAGGAGCAGAGATCTTTAGTAATTTGTTCAAGAAATTTATGGAGCCAGAATTTAAATCTATCTTACTCTGGGAACCTATGGCTCTTTTCACAGTACATTGCTCCTTCCAATTAATGTAATGATTCTTAGCATTGGCATGGTGGAGGAATGGATGCTCTCACACACCCCTTTGTGACTATGAGACTTTCCAAGGAAAAGATCTATTTCCTCCCATGCACAATAGGAAAAAAATGTCAGGGAGTGTTCTGATACTCTCGCTCCATGTAAAAGTCCCACATTATGAAAAAGAGTGTCCAAAGAATTAAATAACTCTTAAGTACAAGTGAGAAGGAAAGAGGACAAAAACAAAAAAAAAAAAAAGCAGTGATTTGTGAGAATCTTTTTGTACCTGTTCTGTTTGGAACAACCATATTTCCGGAAGTTGCTTCGCTTAAAATTGTTTTGAAATTAACATGCAATATACATATATTTGCATAAATACAAGTTAATGGTATCTGTCAATCCTAGCTGAGAAAAAAACCAAAAACATGCACACTGCCACTTAGATGTCTGTGGTGTCCTGGTCACTGTCCATTGAAACTCACTCCACGCTGTGTCCATAATGTATACTGAGCCATGCTGACACCCACATGGATCACTTCCCATCCATAAGATCAAACTATCACCACTCTCTCCACTGCAGTGGAACATGCTTTAGTACTGTGGGGTGGTTTAGTTTTTAATGGGTGGTCACTTTAAGCAATTTTCATTTTTAATAATAGCTTTTGAAACGTGTTAGCATTGAGTATCTATGTTTCTCTAGATTCATTTGAAATAATGCAGCATTTCATGTATAGTTGATCTACAGAAACCTCTCCCATCAGAACCCAAGGGCATCTATATTACATCACCTGAACATGGTGCTTGACCACCTCTGTTCAGCTGTCCTACTCTGCTTCCCCAATACTGCTCAGTTCTTTCCCCCTCAGGTATGCCTTTTATATTTTAATTTTTTGATCAGTCATTTTGTTGTTAACATATTTATGTGTATGTATTACATCACTGCATTCCCTGCAGTTTTCCCTCTACCCCATCATCCATGAATCGTCATCTTGATCTTCCTGTGCTCCTTCCTTCCCTGATCTCTCCTTCCCCCAAACCCCTCCCCAACTGCCCCCTCTCTGATGTCAGCTTACCCATGGTGCCTTTCATTTCCGTCTTAATCTGATATCATCTGGGTTAATTCAATGAATTTAGAGTGAGATTGGTCCTGTGGAGAGGATGTGTATCTTGCCCCTTCCAGATGTATTCAAGTAGAATTTAGAGACACACAAATCACACTGTTCAGAGGACCTGAATTTTATCACCAGTCATAAGTGCAGAAAGAGTTGCCACTGACGGAACATCACTAGGGGTCTGGGCCTGAGCTGTGCTGAATGCTTTATGGATCCGATTTCATTTATTGCCAATAATACACTCTCTAATATCTTCCAAGGTTAATATCCAATTTGTAGGAAAGTATGGAATGGCTACATCTGAAAGGAAGCTGAATTGAGTCCTCTGAGGGCATTCAGTGTAACAGCTCTAGACTCCTTGCTCCCTACCAGGTCTCCAAGTAGCATCTTTAGAGACTTCACTTAAGGATGTAGGCTTTAGCATAGCACAAATCATGATTTTCATCTCCATCTTGTCACTTATCACACATCTCGTCACATCTTGTCACTTGCAATTCTAGACAGGTTGCTTGACATCTTGTTTCTCTTTCCTCTATCTGTAAACCCAATCTTGTAATCAATCTATCACCCAAAAGTTGTGACTATTAAAAGATGTCTGTAACTTAAGTAATTAGCAAAATACTAGGTATTTCAGATACCCAGTATTGAAGATTCCTGCTTCCTGGCATCGATCCTTGTGTAATATTTCCTAACCTGGTGACTTGCTTCGAACAAACAGAATACAGAACATATGATAGGATGTCATTTTGAAGTCCCATCTTGCTGGAATCTCTACTGAGAGAACCAAGTCTTCTCAACTTACATGTGTCAGTGAAAACGGGTACAATGTTAGAGAGGTCTCTGAGGCAAGGAACTGAGGGTGGACTCAAGCCAATAGCTATGAGGACTCAAGGTCTTCCTCCAAAAGCCAGTGAAAAGCCAAATACTATATACAATTGAGTAACCTTGAAAGGGGACCCTTCCCCAATTCAGCTCAATGAGACTACCACCCCAAGTGAAGAGCTGGTGTGAGACTTGGAGACATCAAGTTGTGCCCTGATTCTGGAGCCAGTAGAACAGGGAAACAATGTGCATTTTCTTAGGCCCCTATGTTTTCGGATCAATAGCTAGTCCCCGATATATGATACTACAGCAGCTTTGGGACTGTGACTGCTATTGCTTTTGCTATTCCCGCTGTCATTTCTGTTAGCAGCAGAGGAAAGAATGAAACCTATCCCCATGGTTTGAGGGCATAATTGAAGAGTTAGCCATCCATAATCCCAACATGGTTTTCAAATCTACTATTTGCCTTAAATCCATTTAAAACTGCAACATTTGCTATCTATTCAATAGATGTATAATTCTTTCAAAAAGTTAAATGCTTTTCTTAAATGTTATTGATCTTTATTTTTTTGAAAGATTTCTTTCTTTTATTTTAAACCTATACATAAACTAGTGATTTTCAAAAATTTTTGTTTTGTTTTTGTTTTTCACATTTTCAATCACTTTATTTGCCTATTGTAAATCTCTATACCTAGAAACCCACAACTTAAAATCAAGTTCTATTCACATACTCCCATGGCCATAGCCAGAACTTCCTAACATTCAGAACTATTTCACTTTTTTGCACTTTTATTCTCCAAAATCTCACACCTATGATATTTAAGCTCTTTGGTTAACCCTGCTACATTGGTTTGTCACTTCCATGAGTACCACATATTTAATTTATTTAACTCTCATAGGGGGGAGGGGGAGGTTACAGCTCCACACCTCTGAATATGCACAAGTTACTCTCCCTGCACTCCAGTGCACTCCCTGCACTCCAGATGCTCCAGTGCTGACCATCTCACCCCAGCACCCCCACCCCACCCCAGTCTCTTGCCTTTGTCAGCTGTTCCTCCCTCCCCTCATTGCGCATACACACCCATCTCCTCTGGTCTGAATTGCATTCTTCACAGTCTAAGAGTTCTTCTTGTTGTGTTTTGTCAGTTTCTTTTCTTTATTTGGTTACTTACATTCCACAAATGATTGAAACCATCCAGTCACCGTCTTCCATTTTCAAATTTATTTTGCTTAACATAATCATCTCAAGCTCCATTCATTTTTTTCTGAGAAGTGCTCTCTCACTTCTTAAATAACTGAGTAGTATCCCTGCTCATTGAGTCGCATCCTACAATTTCTTTATCCAGTCTTCTAATCTGGGCACTTACACTGGGGTGTCTTGGCTGCTGGGAATAATGCAGCTGTGACTTTAGGAGCCAGCACATCTTTCATATTAGTATTTTCAAGTCCATCGAATAAACTAGAAGTATTTTGGCTGGATTATGTAGTAGTTTCATTTTTAACAAAAATGTTTTATGAAAACTTACTGATTTTATTATTGAACATCTTCACAATGCCTCACTGCTGCCATCTTTAATTAGATGGTGATTTTTAAGGTCTGAGGTCCTATTCCTGTGCAGGCATCCCCTTGAAAGTCCTACCACATACTTCAAAAACAGGCATCTTGGCACAGTAGCAATCTTCACGGAAAAACTGGCTTTGTTGGGTGACCAGAGATAGTCTGTTTCCTTCATCTATAAAATGGGGATAGTTTCCCCAAGCTCAGTGTGATGCCAGGAGGCTACGGTGAGAGAACACACAATGTCTGGGACATTCAGGATCTCATCTGCCACAGGGAGCAACCCTGAGAAATAACACAACTGCATCAAAACAGAAAAGCAATGACCCCAATCTTCCAACAAATTATCTTCTACTATCCTGGGCTCCTCAGACCTAACTGTGTATTATTTTCCTCAAGGGGAAACAGAATCTCCTCTTTCTTTTTCTGAGGGTCTAGTGTGGCCATACATTGGATACTTGAATAAGTCCTGCCCAACAGCTTTCAGGATCCTGTGACTTCATATTAAATGGTCGCCAAGACAGATGGAATGGGGGCAGGAAAAGTTGGCTGCAATGGAATCAGGGTTGCTAGAGTCTTGAGAAACTCAGGCATTGTCTGAAAGACCTTCAAGTTCCAATCTTGCAGGCAAGATGAGTCCATACTAGGGGTTCTCAGGGTTCTTGCAAGTCCAGTGACCTTGGGCAAGTCCCTTGATAACTGAAGCAATTTCATCACCTGGAAGATGATTTTCTTCATCTCCTAGGGTCAGGAGGACAAATGGGAAAACGTGTTTAGTAAAATGTTCCCACACGATCAACTTTAGGGAGGAGAAACTTTCCACCATTTCTACATTGCCTCCATCTCTGGCAGTTCATTGCCTCCATCTCTGGCAGTTCATTTAGTAACCAATCAGACTGCACATCCTCCAGGACATTGAGTGGTTCATGTTCATGTTCAGGGTCCCTTCCTGCTCCTGTGAAATAAGCACATCTGTGTATGTTCTGCCTCTGTAGAGAGAAAGTGGACCAACACTGTACATCTGCCCCCTTTCCTGTATATACATGACTGATATCACATGTCACTGCCTCCTCTCAGATTTAACCATCTTGATTTTAAGGGGATGGCTTAAATGGACCAGCCTCACCAGATTGATTTTCTCCAGAGACCCTTGCTGGAGGCTATTGGATTAGATCCTAATAGCTTCCTTGTCTTCCTTATGCATATAGTCAACTCAACTGAGCTTCGCCAGAGTGTGTTAGCAGCAGGCTGGGCTGTGAACATTTACTCAATTCCTGATTTAATATATTTTTATTTTGCCAAACTTCACTCTGTTTTCTGATCTCTTCATTATAGCTGCTATCATCTCACTACTCCCGCTATCATCATCACCATCATCCCCAGCAAGACCCAGACCCAATTTTGTTCAATTCAATTTGAATTAAACGTACTGATTATCTACACGGTGCCATAGGGTGAAGTTATGGCCTCTGCATCTGTGTTATTGAATGTACCATCTGAGCAGTATGAGTGCATTGGACATACGGGTCCTAGCACAGGACAAGAAGAGAGATCAGAAAAAGCTCAACTCCGGGATGGGAGCAAGCTTGTTCTCCAATGGCTATTTCCATTCACAAGTCCAACTTCAGGGAACAACAGGGGGAAATAAGGTTCCCTGTTCACCCCATCTTTATCTTAATGGAGTCTCCCCTAGCTTAGGGCAGGGATTAGGGAGAGAAGAAGGTGTCAGTTGAAGACACAGGAAGCACCAGGAAATCTGCTGTTACTACCAATGGGATTCTTATCTCTTCTGGACATTATCTGAAATTAAAATCATACCTGACATATGAGGCCCTGGAAGAAATGCATTGTGCTTTTCCCACCTGAGATTATCTCTGTCTCATTCCTGTGCAATAAGAAGTACAGGCAGAGAATGCTTGATCTCCCCCTTTCTTATGGCCAGGAAAGTAGTCTTCGTCTAGGTCATGGCTTTTAGAAAAGAATTCTTCAGAGAGTGACTTTCCTGGAGAGAAAGTGAAACTCTGACTTTTATTTAGAAGAGATCTGTGTCTTGCCCCAGAGTAAATGCCATCCTGTTCCAGTCCTTCAGCCTCACACAATATGATGGCTCTGTCTCCATCTTCATCATTTGCATCCTTATCTTTATTCAATCTTGTAAAATTAGCTTATATGTTGAAACACATAAAACTTTGGATTCTAACACATATCCTTTGAGTCTGCTCCAGTGCCTTTTCTTACTAAGTACTAAAGAGTAAATAGTTTAGGCTTTATCGCCATAGTCTCTTTAACAACTCACCTCTGCCGCTACATCATGAATACAGCCATAGACAATGAATAAACACATTATTGTAGCTAGATTTGTCTGTTTCACTTTATTTAAACAATAAGCAGCCAGTCCATGGGCATGAGTCTTGTAACCTCTTTCCCAAGATGTGTTCCCACCTGGCAGAAGGCAGGTGATAAGTCAGGTCAACAGGCAAATAAGCATAAATAACCTCTGAGTTCCCATTCTGTTCACTAAATACCATGCGACCCACATCTGGATCCTCAATTTGACATTGCAGTCTGTCCTGTGTCAGAAACAGCCTACATCCATCATGGGCCAGCCAATCTTTTCAATCAGGTGTGTACAACACAGGAGGACATGTGGGACACAGTCTCTACTTTGCTTTGTGGGATGGCCAATAATTTAGGACTCTGTAACAGAAGGAGAAAATTTGAAGTCCCCTGAATTAAATGGTGGAACTGGTCTTCAATAACAGTTTTTTGAAAATACAAACATGCTTTCTTTTCTTTTTTTTTTTCTATTAGGCAGTTTTTCTATCAACCTTCAGTAAAGACACAGTGAAAAATATTAAGCCGTAACTCAAGGAAAGCCTTTCTGCCGTGGGCTGAGATAATGTGACTCAGGTATTTCCTTTCCAGTGGGGACTAGAGATGGATGGATAGTTAGTATGTCTTTTAGACTTTCTCTATCAAACATCAGATATCGTAAAGGAGCATCTGAGACGTGCTGGCTCTCACTCGATTCACAATCAAATCCCCTAACAAGGACTTAGAGTGCAGATAATCTCTATTGTGGATTAAAGTAAAACCCATAGATTTTGACCACTGTGTGATAGAGAGAGGGAAAGATGCCATCCTTCTGGAAACACTTAAGAACCGAACATTTATTACCTTTCCAGAGAAATGGCCAAATCACTTCAGTACAAATACAATCAGAATAGTGTCCTGTCATGGGATATCATGACTTGGGGGTGACAGAGACCATTCTCAGTAGAAACCAGTGGGTTCTGGAATCAAGAAAGAATGGTTTCACTATTATATGGGACTTGGGAAAGATAAATAAAAAACTATGAAGAAAAGTCAAAAACAAAACAAATAAGCAAAAAAAGCTAACAATCAAATTGAAGTACACAACTCCAGGTGGGGGGGCGGAGGATGGGACAGAGGGGGAATGATCAGGGAGGGTGGGGGGTAAATCCCAGGAATTACAAAAATGTAAAATTTATATTTAAATAAATTATTTGATGTTAGAAAAAGAATGAAGCTATGAGAGCAGAATAGGAAGTTCACTCAAGATATAAAAGGAAGCTGACTAGAATTTAATTTTATTTTATTTTTTATACCCAATTTCAAAAGCATGGTCCAAAAGGGGGCTAGCCCATCTAAACGGTAAAGAAAGAAGATGCATTTGTTTTGTTAAAGATATGTGAGCATAATTAAGGATCTTAATTAGTGGAAAAAGACAACTTGAACTCAAAAAATGTTGGTATAGAAGATAGCAGAATGTAAGTGTATCTTTGCCAACTTCTCTGTGAGAGACAATCCTAAGAATCAAGAATCCAGTCATTCATTCACAGAATCATGCATGCATGCTTTTATTCATTTATGCATGCAAACATTCATCTATTCCTGGATTAATTTACATAGTAGGCTCCCAAGATGTATCTGAATGCATAAATACGCAAATTTATTTATTCATCCATGCACAAAGTCATTTATTCATGCATCCATGCAACCTTGATTCACTCCTTCATTTTTGGTTCTTAAAAGGATTCATTAATCTGTTCAACAAATTGTTGCTTAAAATTTTCCATATAGCATTTTCTTTTTTGTTTGAGAAATCTCCACACTGCTTTCCATAGTGCCTGCACCAATTTGCGTACTATCCGATCCAGCTATTCCAGTTCTGGGTATTACCTGGAAAACACAGAAACACTAATAGAAGAGAATGTATGCACCTTTATACTCATTCCAATATTGCTTACAATAGTCGAGCTATGGAGAGAGTGCTAATCTGAATGTGTGACACTGAATGTGTGACACAGAATGTATGACGCTGAATGAATGAAAGGAGTGAATGGAAGATGTGGTAGGTTATACAGTTGAATACTTAACTATAAAAAGAGAAAAGATGCAAGCTTACCATTTGCAACAACATGGATGGACCTAGAAGTTATTCTGAGGCTCAGTAATTCCAGTGTAGGACAACACTATAGCTATCACTTATGTGAATATAAAGAAACAGAACAAATAAATGAATAAAATGAAACAAAAATAAGCAGAGAAAACAAATGTTTATCAGAAGGGAAGAAGGCCGGAGGGGGAGTGAAGTGGCTAAAGGGTTCGAATGGATGGGACTGGGTGGAAACTACCCCTTGCTGGCAGTCATAATGCAGTGTTTACAGCTGGAGAATTACAGCGTTGTACTCCCCATGCTTACATCATGTCATCAAGCAATTTTCCTCCATAAAAATGTATCTTTAAAAATCTTACAATAGAAAAAGCACTGTGGCATGCCTAAGCTTTCTGTGCAATGAAGTTGACAGCTCAACTTCATGAAATGCACACTCAGAGGGGGTGAAAAAATACTAGCCTCAAAAGGACTAAATATTACAACAGTTAAAAATGTGGTGTAAGCGAATTGTGGTACAAGTTCATGAACAGAGAAGATTCACTGCCATTTGGAGCAGAGATCAGAGGACAGGAAACCCAGCATTTAGAAAATGGTGGCCTTTATGATGCTATAGGACTAGTAGACAGATTTAGGCCAAGGGAGTCTTGTGAGTAGAAGCAATGAGTTGGCAAATCATAATGGGGAAGGAAAAGAGGACATTGAGAGGAATAACAGGAGCCTCTGGGTGCCTAGTATTCCAGTGAATGGAGAGACACAGACTAAGAGACTTCTGACAGGCATGCGAGAACCAGAACCTGGGGGTCTGGAATGTCAAGCTAAGGCGCTGGACTTAATATTTTTATTATTTTTTTTAATTTTCATTTTTTATGTTTATTCACTTTTTAAAATTTTTTATATAAATAAATGGTTGCCGAGGTACCTTCCCTCCCTCCCAACTCCTGATGTCCCATCTGTTCACTCATACTCCTCTCTCGTTGTTTGCTGATTTATGTTGAGTCATTGGCCTCTCTTCCTTTTCTGTGGTTGTGTCTATTTGACAGGTGAGGAACTGTCCCTGGTACACAGCATTCTGTGCGTGAAGGATGGTAGTCTTAGCTTTGCATTGGGCAGCCTGTTGTCCATCCTCATTTGAGGTTTGACATTGTCTTCTCATTGCTGGCTGCCCATTCCAGTCCATTCTCCCTGCATATCTGTTGCCTCTTCACCCCATATCTCTGCCTTCTGGCTTGGGGGGACCTTGCTTCCAGTCATTTTCTGTAATGAGATTTCTTAACAAGGGTAGGCATCCACCAATGGCCTTTGTGAATCATCTCTACTCTTTCCTTTTGCAGATTTTTTGTGTAGCCAATTCCCCAACTTTGTGGACCTCCTCTCCCATGGTATGTGGAGGGGCTCCTTGTTTTCTTGAGTGGCATATCCCGAAATGAGGACTTGTTCTTTTAGGTGGTAGTGAGCTGCCAAGGTTTGTAGAGATAAAAAGGTTTCAGATGTTTACTTTGTCTGTCATGCATTAAGAGGCAGGGAGATGAGTTAAGCTGTTGAGTAGAAAGATATGGAAAACAGAAGGACCAGATATGTAAGTACAAAAGAAAAGGAGAAATAGTGTAAGAGATATTTTTTATTTGTTTTATTTTACATTGTTATCTATCCCAGGGTTCTCTTACCATCTTATCACCTGTGAACCATCTTCTTAGTCTTTTATGCCCTTCCCACCTCCGCTCCCCCTGCCCCATGCTCTATGCTTCAATTTTGCTGAGAGTTTTAAAATTTTCTTGTTTGGTTGTTTTCACTTTATCCCACATATAAGTGAGACAATCCACTATTTCTCTTTTTCCTTTCTAGCTTATTTCTGCTAGCATGATTCCTTCTAGCTTCATTCACGTTGCCATCAATGATATTAGTTTGTCTTTTTGATTGGTGAATAATATTCCATCTTGAACATACACCACAGTTTTCTGTACCATTCATCTATTTGGGGGCATTTGGGTTGTTTCCATGTCCTGACTGTTGTAAAACGGAAACAGTTTCACTAGGAATAAAAAATAGAATAAGAAAGACAGAGGGGAAGAACAGCTATTTGGATGTTCTAATCAAATATCCAAGAGATGACATCTGTGAAAGTACCCAAGGAGCAGAGGAAGAGGAGGTAAACTGGGGAGTAAGAGGAGCTAAGTGGAGCTTGAGCCGGGTCTGCTGTGTGGCTTATGATGCTGGTGAATTCCCTTAAAAGCAGAGGTAAATAATGTGGACTCTGCATGTACCTGCTCACCAGTGTACCCCCTCTGTTCCCCACCACCCCAAAAGCCTCCATGTCTCTCACTACCAATGCTGAGAAGTACAGTCTCCAGAAAGCAATCACAAAAGGCCTCTGGTTACTATAGGAGAAGCATGAGGCTGGGAGGGGTATGGGGAGAATTGCCCACAAAGTGACTTCTCAAGTTCGTTTATTTTTCGCTCGTGTTCTCAACCTTGGTCTGAGCTAATGAACCTCAGAGAGCAAAGCTGTCTTTTGTTTGTTTGTCATTTTGAGGTTTTCTGGTTGATTAAGATCTATGCCAGCAGGAGGGTTTAAAATCGCCAGCAATTCTTCGTTTGAGGATCACAGGGCATTTTCATCCCCTCCTGACAAAATGCTGAACCTAATATAAAACTGCTGTCCCATCCACTTTAGATGAGAGAAAATTATTAAGCGGATTTTTTTTTCTTTCTGCCTTTTCCATTTGAATTGTTATTCTTTTTCCCTCCTCTTATCATTTTCTGCTTTGTTTCACACCCCCTGTAAATCAGGTTTCTTTTAAAAGAGCAAAAATTGAATTCCTGGTTACAGACAAAAACTACAAATGAATCTCACTCTGAATGAGGCTAAGGGAAGAAAAAATATTGCTAGGCGAAGGCACTTTGAGGTTTACTTGTCCTCACCAAACCCTGATCTTTCTTTTGCGTGCACAGTTTCTTCACCCCCACAAACGTCTGGCTGGCAGCCTTGAAAGCCCTAACTTTTGCTGGAAAAATAATGCAGCCCTCACAGTTCAAGGTGTGGGGGGGAAGGGGGGAAGGGAATGTAATTATCTTAACTGGCATTAGTCCAGAGGCCAACTCTCTCATAGAAAGGATTTCTTATGAAAGATTAAGTGGTAACATATATGTCAACAGTGCTCCCAGCTCCAGAGTAATTTCAAGCAAACAAGAAAATGGCAACAGTTCCTGTTTCCAACCTGGAAACTCTCTCTGGGTCTCTTGCCTCCCCAGGTGGCACAGAACTCTTGGAGCTGTTCGGGTATTGTGGCTTGGGAGCCCATAGAAAGGTGACAGGTTTATCCACAGTGGCATTAAGGGGATGGGAGCCAGAGAAGCAGCTGGTGGCCGGAGGCAGGCTGCTGTTTTCAGACACTGCTCTGGCCACCAGGTCTGCTTATAGCCTAGGCCTCCTTCCTGTTTCCTGTAGCCCTTGGCCTTGGCCGACATGGCAACACTGCCCTCTGCTGGAACATCCATGTCATCACGCCTCACCTGAGAGCCTATGACCAAGGACAATGACGGGTGTGGTGGAGAGTAGAAAGGCTTGTCAGGCAGGCAGCCTCTGGAGTCAGCATTCGGGGAACTAGAGCAGCAAGAGCTCCATCTCTGATGCCTTGACCCAGGGACTGGGCATCAGACAGTTTCACTAAGTGTTTGCTCTGTGCTCTGGGCATGAGCCTCCTTTACCGGTACTCATAACAGAAAGTTACCTACCTGCCTTAAGGGACTCCAGTAAACATGGCACTAATAATATCTTTTTAGCAAGGCTGACCATGCAGGACGGTCTCAGTGTATGTGTGTGACCCTGATGCAATTATTCATAGCATCCTTTCTCATTCCTTGGATGATAAAAGATACAGTCAACTGATCTCAAGCACAGGGCATGCTGCCAGGTGGAGTGGTTACTCAGTGAACCCTGTTTCTCTCTTCTTGATTAAGTGATGGTAAAGCTGAATATATGGGCCCATTTTTAAAGGGAGTGGTGATGTAGTTTCCTTCATTCTGTGGGGTAAAGCAGACACAAGCTTGTCTGTATTCACTTTAGAAAGCAGTGTCAGGGAAAGTTGATGGTGAGGGGGCTAGGAGACAAAAAAAAAAAAGACAACTAGGTGGACAATTTACAGGCGATTTCTAAGCAAGAGATTTGACCCTATTGCCACCCAGATAAGTTATATTTTACTTTTCATGTGGGACCACAACAAGGTGCAAATCAAAATGCAGCAAACAATTTGGAAGTATAGAACTAGACGTTATCTTGTTTTCAATGAATGACAATTATCTACCGTTGGGAAACTATCTCTAAGAAAGGCAGTGTAAAACTGCAACCTGTATAGGCAAAGAGTTTTAGCATATGCATTTATTTCTTCCAATTCTGAGTCAGGTGGGGAATTACTGAAATGTCTACTGCTATGATAGCTCAAATCAGCGACAATGACCAAATTTTGTTGCATCAACAACCCTGATGGGAACTTGGCACCAACGCCAGGGTAGCAGTTGATCTGCATGTCTATTTGCATAAATTTGCACTGGGATGATGTTAAAAAAAATAAATGCTGATATTAAGGAAAGCAGCTTTCCTAAGTCATCTCAACAGAACACAACAGTGACAAGCACAGACTCTGGACCTGGCCTGTTACTTTCTGTTTAGGTGACCTCCAATGGATTATAGAACCTTGATTTCACTGTTTCTTATCGAGAAATGAGGCTAGCAATAACACCACCTACCGTAGAGAGTTGGTGCAAGGATTAAATAAGTTAATGTGTGCAAAGTATTGAGAGCATCACCAGGCCTATTAAGTGCTCAGATATTAGCTCCTATTATTATCTCAGAGCCTGTTCATTGTCCCTCACCACCAGCCTTTGTCACAAGGCCTTTGCTTTCCTCCTTCTGTAAATCATAGAAGTTGGAAATTTGGAGCTAGGAGGGATCTCAGAACATCTAATCAGTTACTCTCAGAATTATTTTATTGCTTTTAAAAGAACCATGGAACACTTTTTGGAAATGAAAGCTTGCGTGGAAACCCAGCATGGGGGGCCATGTAGCATTGTGGTTTAGAAAATGGGCTTTGCAGACAGACGGGTCTGATTTCCAGTTCTGGCAAAGGTGCTTATTAGCCTGGTGACTCAGGGCAAATGATTTACCTTGGCTTTCAGCCTCGGTTTCGTAAAGTGTAAAATGGCCATCGTAATTGTAAATATTTCATAAGGTGGTTACGAAGTTAAATGACTTTGCACCTATTGAGCACTTGGTGCAATGCCTGGCACATAATAAGGGTCCAATAATTATGTTAACTCTTGAGATTTTAATGTGAAATAGACACAAGTAGAGCCACTCCTGCTGAAGCAGAGTAGAGAGCTCGAACCACACAGAGGGCCCCAGGAGAACCCCCATGACTGCAGAATACAATTTTAAAGCTGGATCTGAAAACACAGTCCTGTCCCCCTCCCCCCATCCTTGATCACACTTACCATAAATCTCCCATTAGGAACCTCTCCCCACACCTAGCCAGGATTCTAATTCTGCCCCTGTCACTTACTGCTGTGTGATTCTTTCCTCCCTGTCCTTAAAGCAACAGCCCTGAGACAACCTCTTTGGTTTAAACACCTTTTTCCAGATCCTATTAAGTTGAGCAAGAGCGCATGGCAGCCCCTGCTGATGGCTCGTGATGGGGAGAATGTGTCCTGAACCTGCAGTCCTAACAGCTCCTGTTCCCTCCCCAGCCTTCGACCGCTCACAAGCAGAGGGGGGATGAGTCATGCCATTAAAAATAAAAACACTGCCATCTTTCCTTTAGTGGCTTTGCTCATGATCACTGCAGGCTGGCACCGATGTGAAGTCCATGCCACCAGAACAGCTAGTGGGCAGCTTGAGGAGCTAGTCTCCCTGACCTCAGAGCCTTGATACTACCTCTGCTTCCCCCAAGAGCAGGCATCCCACCATCCCCTCCTTGCTTGGGTTTTGTGTGATATGGGGTCTGAACTACCTTAGCCCATGGTGGGAAGGATGGTCTGGGTCCAGAAGAGAAGGACAGGTTGGATCACTTTGGGGTTTGGGGAGAGTGATTAAGAGTCATAGCCCTCAGGGAGCCGGCTCCATCTCTTCATTTTACTGAACCCCAGAATGGAGGTAACTCATGGAAGATCATTAACTCAGAGAAGGAAAAATGAGTAAAGAGTCAGGACTTGTATCTATAATAGCTACCACTGATTCCACTATGGTTACTCTTCTGCCCATCCCCTGCATCACGCTATATGTTTCATGGTGATTGCCTCACTCTGCCTTCAAAACAGTCCTGCTAGTGGGTGGCTATTTGCATTCACATCTTACAAATGAGAAAACTAAAGCTCAGTGAGCTTGTCGCTCACCTGAGCTTCACCAGCTTGTATTTGGTGCAGAAGTAGATGGAATAAGTTGAGTCCAGCTCCTGGCATCTTAAGTGCTAAATCTTCAAGATTTATTTATCTGTGTTTGATCTGGGAGATCAGGGAGCCTGGTTGACTCAGCATTGAGGCCTTCGTGCTAGCAGTGTCTCCACAGGAATAACCCTCTCCATCCCCTTCCCCCCAGTCCACCTCTGAGAACCATGATGCTCTGCTCCTCAGGAGCCTGTTTTCCCCTCTGTTGGACAGTAGTATTGGCTGCCCTACAGCTTTGGTCAAGACAACATATGTGGCTATTTTGGGATCAGATTCTCTCTTCCCATCAGACACTGTCTACAGACTTGGCTTATGTTGATAACATCTCAACTGGAAACCAATGAAGCCAAAACATGAGTCTTGGTTCCCTTGTGAGACTTTGGATAAGTCACTTGACTTCACCGAACCTCAGCTGGAATGAAACCAGATGGTTTCCAAGGAAGTGTAGCTGCATCTTTGATCTCTACCCACTGGTGCCAATGGATCTCCGGTTGTGAAAAATAAAAATGTCTGAGACATTGTTAAATGTCCCTTGGGGAGGGGGAAGCCAAATCCCATGTTCTTCTCTGCTTTGGCTACATCTAAATGTCCTTAGGTAGATCCCACTTGCAATAGGAGAGCATTGTTCTATTTACCTGGTGCGGCTGAGCCATGAATGTGTTCCAGGGGCAACCCTTTCTTTCCTTTGCTGTGGGTGGAGGTAATAATGAGTTGAGAGTCTTGGCGCTAAGAACTTTGATACAGCTATGTAACTGCCAGAGTACATTTCCTGGGGAGAGCATGATCTTCACTGGATTTGTAAAATGGCAGCATTCTGTTTGCAACTCAAGGAAAATTATGTTAGCCCTATCTCAAGTCTTCCACCGTCCCTGGATGCCCATGCTTCCAAAACCTTCTATCATTTTCAAGTTTTCTTATTTTGCCCATCTAAATTCCCATTCTTCAGTTCTACCTCTATTCTCACACAACCTTTGTGCTTTGAAACATTGTGAGCTTGGGTGAGAAGATCCATCTCACTAACATGAGTTAAACTTCATGCATGATAAACTTCAAACTCAACATCCAAATACAAGTTTAGATAACATCTCCTCCAGGAAGTCTTCCCAAACCCCTCCTAATGTATACATTTAACCTCTAGGTCTTTCTTGGGTGGCATAGTGGCATGTGAGACAGATATGTAGCAACACTTTTCTGATGGTCGAACCAGTGTAACAGATGAGAGCAGATGAAGGAGGTTCTCATGCAATCCATTTCTTTCACTTTGGGCAATATTCCCTTTTATCTTACTCATGTCCCATTTCTTCAAGAAAGCAGAGACTTAAAGGGGAAGCAGTGGCTATATCTAGATGATGGAACATCAGCTACACACCTGGCTGACTATGTGGTTACTGGGGCAACATGAGCTCTTAAATGTGCAAACAGGTGTCCATCTGACCCGATCAGGCATCGCAAAGCAGACCACTGAAAACCCAAAGTTTACAACCACTGGAATCTTGTGTATGGCTTAGGCAGGATTGGGGGCAGGACAAAGGCATGGTGCCGGGGCCATGTTCCAGGAAGTTAAAGAAAATACCATCATCCTTGTGCCAACTCATTACAGAATATCATTCAAGCATCAGCCAGCCAGAAACTGCTCTCTGGTCCTCACAGGGCTTTGACTGAGACCAGTTTTCTTTCCCTCTTCTCATTAGTTCACTAATATCAGTGAACATCTTATAGCTTCTCTTGGCAGAGGCTTGACTGGGATGGGATGTACTTTCACAAGATGCTCTCTTCAGCCACAGAAATGTAAACATCCCCTGATCTTTTTACTTGAAACTTCCAGCTCATGTTTTTTCTCATGCTTTTTCCTTCCTTGTGTCAGGCAGTCAGAAAAATTAACTTCAAATCATGCTTCTGCCATTCTACCTGGAGTGTCTTGGGGCAATTTCTCTGAGTTTTCATTTTCCTAACCAATATGTCTTCTCAGTCAAGTCCCTATGCTAATGAGGTAGCCAACTTTGTGCATTTTGAAGTACACACAAACTACAAAATTATTAGTGAACTTTTTTTTTCAAAGTGGGTATTTACACTGCATGGAACTATTTTCACCTTCCACAATCATTTCCACAGTTGGGGTCCACGGAAATCTTGTTATATAAAATGATAATAAGTAATCTTTGGGTGGAGTGGGGGAATTAATAAGTGCTCACAGAACAAATAAAATGGAATTTCCAAATAGGAAATTTTTCTTATACAGAGCTTTTCGGGCCTTTTAAACTAGAAATGTTACCTGACCCACAGAAGATTTTATTTTTTCTCAGGCAGCTCTTGTCATTGTGTCTTGAAACTAGGAGAATATATAATTTGGCAATTTCTGATTTACACCAATTTCCAGTAAGAGAAGTACATTAGAATGATTGCTTTAAAATGTGAAAAAAATAGAATTCTGAGAAAATAAGAAGATAAATTTGATGACTTTTTTCTTTTTCTTTTTCCTACTTTTCTTCTTCCTCTTCTCTCTCTCGTTATTTATCTTGCCCTTCTCCCATCACCAGATAATTTCTCTGAAATACAAATTTTTCACGCTCCTCTCCAAATCTACTAAATCAGAAATTCTCAAGTGACACTCAGTAATTTGTATTTTAGCAAAACCTACAAAGTGATTTTGATACATGCTAAAGTTCTCCATTACATTGTTGGTTTAGTAACTTATTAGTAGTGCCCACTTTCAATTCCCAATACTCCATCTGAGACTAATAAAAAATGTCATAAGGTCATCCTAGATATGGTTATATTGGCTGAAATATTTTCTACCTAGTTTCATTCTTTTTTGGTGAACACCAACTACACACACACACACACACACACACACACACCAGATAACCACCCTCTATACCAGATAACCCAGCTTTCTCTCTTTAGATACACTGGACTCCAGTTACCAAAGAATTAATTGGTAAAACAGAGCATCCAGATCATCCCTGGATCTGGGAATTTCTGAAGGGTCAGTCTCCCTATTATAATAATCAAATGAACTGACCACAGTAATAGCTGAGGTGTCCTGAACAAGGTCAGTAGAATGGGCATAGGATGGAACATGTTCAGCACTTTTACTGAGTTTTATTTCCATGTTACAAAAATATTTCTTCTTTTATCTTCCACCATATATCATTAGAATCTGTTTGAGAAAGTAAAGCGGTAGCATGATTATCTGGGCATTTGGATATCTACACGAGTCTTTGTTTCAATTACAATTATTTGCTCTTTCAGACAACCATAGTACATTTCTCATGTACATTTCTCTCTTGGTCTTAGTCCAAGGTTCTTGGCATAGTGCTTCCAAAATCTTTGAAATTTCCAGAGCGATAAGAGTAATGGGAACATCTTTTGTTATAATATTTGTTCTCTTGTCTTCAGTTCCTGAAATAGTTTCAGAACCATAAAGATGAAATGGGTGTCTGATTATTCATAACAAGTTCTTTCCCATCACAACTGGGTTTATGTAAATGAGATGACTTTTTGAAAACATTCAAGGCTGGGGGCTGGTTGCCAGCAAACAAATGTGGAACTGTTGGTCCCACCCTCTGACTTTGGGGGAGGAAAGAGGGGCGAGAGATGGAACTAAATGCCATTGACTGAATATTTCATCAATCATGCCTGTTTAGTGAAGCTTCCATAAAAAGCTTCACACTCCAGGATGTGAAGGGCGAGATCCAGTAGAATGATATGCTGGAAGGGTGTCTGAAAGTCCCTGCCCTTTCCCCATTCCTTACCCTACGCATCCCTTCATTTGGCTGTTTCGGAGATTTATCCTCTTTTAATAAACTAGTGCTTTTTTGAATAATTGTTTTCTTAAGTCCTGTGAGAAACTCTAGCAAATTAATCAAGCCCACAGAGAAGAGATGCTCATTGCAACCTTTTGCTCATAAACCGATTCGTCCAAAGCACAGGTGACACCCTGGCCTGGAAAGTGACAGCTGCAGTAGATGGAGCCGAGCCCTGCACCTGTGGAACCTGAATGGCTGTGCAGGCATGTGTCATAATTGAGCTGAGTTGCGGGATATTCAGCCGGAATCCAGAATTGCTTATTGATGTGGGACAACCCTCGCCTTCACCCACATGAGAATTGATGACCAGGATCTTAATTGTTTTGCTTTTTATTTTCTCTGAAATATAAATCTGTGGGGGCAGAATAGGCAAAATTGGAAACTGAGGCTTAGAGGGTATTGTCCATGGCACAATGTGTGGTATTTTCCCCCAAAATCCTCTGCTCTTTCATATCATCGGGCTGCTTCCCACTCCAGAATCAATGGATAAGGGAAAAGCAAAATGTGAGATATGGAAGTTTCCTGTGTATTAACATTGAAGTGATCCCTGATCTGAAGCTGGGGATGATTGAGTTAGAACAGTGTAAGCAAGCAATTAAAAATCAACTGCTTGTTTATGAAATCATGAATAAACAGACCTGCAAATGACAAAAGGAGATAAAAACCTGGCCCTCTGGCTATGCAGAGAGGACTCTCCCTTAAAATGAACAAATGGTCCTGATAGTTTGCCTCTAAAAAGTGGCACTAAATTTAAGAAATTTGAAGTTCTTATGGATCCCATGCAGCTGTCCTGGTGACTTCTCCAGGTTTGAGGGACCATGTCAGGACTTTGGCTTTGAGAAGTGGCACCCTCCCTGCAGGTGGATGGCTGCCAGAAACTCTCTGGATGAGACCCATGCTCTCTGCACCATCAAATACTGAACCTGGCTAAGAGGTTTCTTGCCTTGACCTATTTTTCTGGCAATTGAATTACATGCTGTTATTGTAACATGGTTTTCCCCCGACTCCAATAAATTCACATCGTGCTTATATGGATTTCACCTGAGTTGTAAGGGAAGTCCTCCCACTTTGTGGAAATGATCACTCTAGAGATGCTGAACTTGATATAACAGGGCTTATGTGAAGGCATGACATGAGTTACTGCCCATACTGTGTGTCCTACCGATGCTCAGGACTAGAGAGGACAGAAAGGAAGAGGAAGAAGGCAGAGAGGGGAAGACGGAGAAATGCTGTGTCACCTTCTAATATTGCAGCAACAGCAAAGGTGGCATCAGAGGACCCATTCCACAATCCCACAGCTCCCAAGCAAGCAGAGATCAGCCCCAAACTGCCCCAAACTTGGCTAGGAATTCATTTCTAAAGATACAGGTGAAATGAGGCATTTGAAAGAGCTCTTCATGGAGGCCCAATTCTGCCACTTACTAGCCAGGCAGCATCACTTCTCTCAGCCTGCTGTAACTGAGGCTATCTGTAACTGAGGCTGTTGGTAACACCTACCTCCCGGGGTAATAGTGAGGATTATTGAGCAATTAAATGAGATAATGCTGAGAATGTTCTTTCCCCAAATAGCTCCCTCCTGCAGACTTTTACTCAGAACTCTCCTTTCAGAATTTTTCCCTGTCCCCTGCCATTCACAATTCCACAGCTCCCTTTCTTGGTCCTTCATCAGTCTGTTCCCCTATCACTTTTCCCTACTTGTTATGCAACCATCCCGTCCAGGTAGATTCATTACTGGTTCTTGTAGCTTAAAGAAGAATGTTGGAAAGTTGATAGCATCATCTTCCTAGGATGCTTAATAGTGATGACCAGGGGGAAACAGCCAGCAAAGAAACAACCACTTGAGTCTGAGTTCCCCTGAGTTCCTCTGAACTCCCTGTTCCACCAGGATGATGCAATCTTTTATCCCCTCTCTCCTAAGCCCAGTGTGCCAGCTCACATAGGCACACACCCACTGGGCCAGGTATGTGCAACCACAGGGCGGTGCTGGTCATAGAGTTTAATGGCGAAGGAAGAACACTCAGAACTGAATGTATTTCATCGAACACGTGAATATTTTATTGGTCTTTTCATTGTGTTTCCATCTTTCCCAGGACAGCAGAGATAGTTTGTAGGTTCTGTTGACCACTTTATCTTCAGTACTTAACAGAGTACCTGGCACAGAATAGGCAGGCACTAGCTGCTATTTAAATGAATCATCAAATCAATGAAGAGTTCTTTGGGTAGATTTCCATTTGCAGAACTGTGTGTTATACTCTCAACCTCAACTAAACCATACTTATTTCTTAATTTTAACACATAGACACTGTCTCATACAGAGGAAACAAACACTGCCAGACTGCAAAGTGAGAAAAGCACAGGTAAAAATGGCACAAAAGATGCCTCCCTCAGGGTCTTTACCCCACCACTCCCCTACCTGGCCCCCTCCTCGATCCCCTGAGCTGTGTAATCTCTCCAAATCTATCCCATTCAGTGGGAGGGGTATCATATTAAGATAGGATAATAAATATGAATGCAAACAATTTTATGTGACTCACTACCTTCTAAATTGTGTTCTTAAGTCTTAAGTCCACCTATCCATCCATGCATTCATCCATCCATGCATCCATGAATCCATTCATCCATGCATCCATCCATCCATGCATCCATTCATCCATCCATCCATCCATCCATCCATCCATCCATCCATCCATCCATCCATCCATCCATCCATCCATGCATCCATCCATGCATCCATCCATGCATCCATCCATGCATCCATCCATGCATCCATCCATGCATCCATCCATGCATCCGTCCATCCTTCCATCCATGCATCCATCCATCCATCTGTCCATCCATCCATCCATCCATCCATCCATCCATCCATCCATTCATTCATTTACTCTCTACAACAGTGTTGAAAGCTGTTGCTATTTTGACCTCTGCTTTGTAAATAAGGAAGCTGATGTGAAAAGTTCTTTTTTTTCCCCAATATATAATTGGGATCACACTGACACCCTTAGTCCCCAGTTTTTATCCCCCATTTAAAATAGGTCACCTATAGGTACACCTTGGTATTTAAACTGAGAAATCATCTGTGTATTCCATAATCATTTCACATCAGTATAAGGCTTTAATGAAATGCCAGCCAATGCCTGCTTTTTGAGCCTATCCAGTCTGCTGTTTTTAGACTTCTCCTACTTGGGGGCTGAAATGATTGTTCTCCAACCACCTCCCTCTTGTCTCTGCCACGATTTTGCTTTGCCAGCATCTTCTGCACCACTTGGGGTATCTTGCCTTCTCTTTCGAATGGGGGGCAGGGTAGTTTCTCCTGTTCAGTTCTCCTTAGGAGTCCTTACATGACTTCTTTGAGATTACTAGCAGCACTATGATGGCATCCCTTGCCTCATACATAGGGAAATCTATCACTTTGAACTAAGAGGGGGTGTTGGGTGTTAGGAGATGAGGTGAGGAGAACTTCAAGCAATTGCTTTCCTTCACTTTCTTTGCTTATGGATATGAGTCCTCAAAGATATTTCCGAGGTATGTCATGGAGAATTTTGCCTGTGTTTTTCTCTATATTTTTTACAGTTTCGGGCCTTGTATTTAAGTCTTTCACCCATTTTGAGTTGTTTTTTTGTGTACAGTGTGAGGGAGTCATCTAGTTTTATTCTTACATGGCAGTCCAGTTTTCCCAGAACCATTAAGTGAAGAGACTGTCCTTGTTTCAATGCATATTCCTTGCTTTTGTCAGAAAGGGAAAGATACATATTGTATGGCCCCACTTATATGTGGAATATAGAGAAGCCAAATAAAAGGTTAAGAAAAAGCCAAAACCTGCCGGGCACGGTGGCAAATGCCTGTAAGCAACAGCCTATGGAGTTGCAGTGAGGTCTGGGGATAACAGTTTGAGTCCTGCCTGGGGCAACACAGGGAGACCTAGTCCCAAAAAAATAGCTGGGCATGCTGGTACACACCTGTAATCCTAGCTACCTGGGAAGCTGAGGCTGGGAATTGTATGAGTCCGTGGTACCATGGGCAGCGTGAGCCTGTGGTTCCATGGGCAAAAATAGTGAGACTTAGTCTCAAAAAAAAAAAAAAAAAGAGAGAGGAAAGAAAAGAAAAAGCAAAAACTAGCCAGTTGATAACAGAACTGAGGCATACAGCAGGGGAGTGGGGAAGTGGAACAGGGGAGGGAGGAGCATGAGGGACATTTTCCCATATGTGAATGTTGACTGGGAACATGGTGGTTGGAAAACTATGGGGTCTGCAATGATGTAAGAAAAAATTTAGAATCAATGAAAATTTATATTAAAAAAAAAGATCAGCAGATGCCCAAGGATACCAAGTGAGGGAACACACTGCTATTTTTGCTAACTTGCTGATATTTTAAAATTGATGGTTCAGCTTCTACAAGCCTCTGGTTTCTTATACGTTCAGTGATAGTAACAAAACCCCTTACAGCTGAATGTGAGTGAAGTCTAATATTCAGGGGAACTCCACACGGTCATCACAAGTTATGACAAGCCATCACAGAGGGTGATTTGCAGCTCACAAGGTACTTGGCGAAGAGGGCTATTTCTAGAATCATAAAATCCTCAGAGGTAGACCTTGCAGATGACCGAATCCAATGGTTCTCAAACTCTCTGCACCACGCTCCCTGGTGAGTGGAGCCAAAAAATGTTACGGCAGACCATGACCTTGTTTCAATATTTCAAACATGCTAACGGGAATCATATATTTTCCCAATAAAATCAGACTTTAATTGCTTTTGGTGGGAATTATATCAACGAAAATTGATGCTTATTGGAAAACTAATTATCCTTAATAAATGTAACTTAATAGACATAACCTCTGGATACACTGGCGATCCATGGGGGAAATGGTTATGGAAGGAAAACTGGATGATGAAATGATAAAAGAAACCATCTCTGGACCACAGAGATCGCCACTTTTTATAGATGAGGAAAGAAGAGCCCAAAGATGCAGGTTGTGCCCTGATATCCCATCTTATCTTCACCAGTGCTCTCTTAGATCAGATTTCATCTCTTCTCTACTGCTTGAAAACTCTAGTGTCGCAGCTGGATCTAGCCTCTCTTGGGGTCTTTCATCTACCCTTAGAATGACAGCGATAACTGACTTTATAGAGGACCCCTCCTCCCCTCTGATGGATTGGAATTCTCTAGCATTACAATAAATGCATGATATATATTCTTCTTGACCTTGTCTCACCATCTATAGATGCACCAATACCTAAAGGCAATCAGTCCCTCAGTGCCCCAGACCTCGCTGTCCTTCATTGCCATTAAATACTGTTTCCCCTGCAGAATGTCCTTCCATCTGTTTACCTGCCAACTTTGACTTATCCTTCAAGTGTGAGCTTCAGGACACCTCCTCCAGGAAGGCATCACTGACTGTGCTTCTTCACTCCGGGATGGACTGAGTGCCTACTTGGAGTATTTCAGCTCTTCATGTTCCCAGTGGGGAGGTGCATCTCATACTGCACATCTCCCAGGAGGCAGGGGCTTCTCAGTGAGCTCAGCTCGCCTAAGATCTCCTGGCAGAGGCAGAACCCCAGTGCGTGGTCTTCTGGCTCGAGGGTTCTGTATCCTGTGGAATGTTGCAAATGCTTTGAAAACCTCAGATGCATGGCTTTTGCCTCTGTAGATGTCACATTTTGAAAGGAAAAAAATACTGTCCTATGTTAACTGTATTAAGGAATAATTTCAGATGACCAGAGAGAAAAAAGGAGTGTCCTTAGGACACCGAGCAGTCAGATTTTATCCTTGAGACTGGACCCACATGGAAGAGATTTAAGGGTACCCAACGTGAACGCACTAGGCAAAGACACTGAGAGCAGTTTTGCCACAAATATTATGCAGATGCAAAGTAGGTCAAAGGGACTCTCTCACCCATTAGTGGTGAGAGAGAACCCAGAGAAGGAGATAGGAGACCTGGTTCCACTGTGTTAGGCTCACTCAGGGGACATTTTCCTATGACACCTGCTTTTTTTTTTTTTTTTAAGAGACTAAGTCTCACTAAGTTGCCCAGGGTTGTCCTGAACTTAGGACTCAAGTGATCCTTAGTCTCTACCTCCCAAGTAGCTGGGATTATAGGCACGCACCACCACACCCAATTATGACATCTGCTTTGAGAGTCACATCAAGTGCAGTGCTGGGCAGGGAGGCCAAACTCTTCTCTCACCTGCTTACAATTGCACAGCCCACTGTGACCTTGGCTGATGTAACACTGATGTAATTCCAGGATCTCTAGCCCTGGCCAAAAGCTGCAGCTTTAAAGACCAACAGCAGCACCAACATGTAGAGGAATACCTGGGCTTTGTGATCCGAAGACCTGCTGTTTGCAGCAATTAGGGTGTCTACAGGAAATAAACCCAGTACTTCAGTCAGCACTGTTGGGACCTATGACAGCCCTGGACAATTGACAAGCCAAGGATGCTCATAATGTTGGTTCTTTGTTCAACTGAGGAAATCAAATCTAAGAGATGTTAAATGGCTTCTGAGATTCCTGAGAGCAGATGAAAGCATGGAGGGTCTCTGTGTATGAACAGGATGATCAACCAAGAAAAGGTCTGACTTAATCTCTTCCATGCTGTGCAACATTGGGCAAGTTAATGAACCTCTCTGATTGTCAGCTTTTAAACAACACCTCTCATGGTTGTTGTAAGATAATATTAGACAATGTACCAAATACAGTAATAGACACATTGACATGTGCCTCCTAGTTTTATGGACCCCAGTCCTCTAACTCCAAACCCTTTATGCTTTCTGACCATCCTACCTCAAATGTGTTTTGAGGCTTTGGGTAAATCATTCGCCCTCTGTGCTATAATGTTCCTATCTATAAAGGAGTGACCTGACACAACCTCTCTGAATTTCAGTTCCTTCAACTCTAAATTGGGAGAAGTAATTGCAGTTTCCCCCTTATAGGGTTATTCTGAGGAGTGAAGTAGATAATGCCTGGAAAGTGTTCATGACAGTGCTTGGCACCTAGCCAACACTAAATATAAATGAGCTATTATTACTGTCACTGTTACTAATATTAATATTATTGGTCCTCCCATTAGAAAATGGTATATATGCCTGCCCTCTCATTCAGTGAAGAGACAAGAACCCAGTTCAGTTTGGATCATGAGCAGATAAGAAGATTGCTGCAATTTTACTATAAAGCTATCTTATACTTGGTCTTCTTTCAGCTGACCTTAAGGGATCATAGACGCTCAGATCTGCATGAGTTTTCAGAGATCATATACTTGACCCATTGTCTGGTGTTTGAATTCTCTCTACAAGGTCCACAACAGGTGACATATACTTGAATACCTCTGGTGATAGGTACCTCACTACTTATGTAGTACTTCGCACTATACAACTTCTATGTGCTATTTAAATCAAAATGTAAGCTCTTCTGTCCCCCATCTACCCTTCAACTCTAGCTGTATCCACAAAAATCACACCAAATTTGTGGAAGACAAGCTTCAACAACATTTTTCTCAAGATTATAACAAACTTGAATGATGTTTGTTGGTCATTTTTTTCTCCTTCCTCCTGAAAACAAAAAACAAAAAACTTTAAACACATTTCACTATCTGAAAGATTTTTTTTCTCCCTTTCTGGCTGGTTCCCACTGGGATGAAAAGCAATAAAAAGTCAGAAAGAAGTATAGGTTTGCCTTCTGGCTTTGTCACTTAGACGAATAGCACCGTAAAAAGTAGTGAATGCTATCGGTTAAAGCAAACTCCTTCTTCTCCCCCGTATGTTTCACCAAGTTCTGATGCAAGGGTTTTGGACAAGGAAACCTTTTTCTGGAGATGGATATGTTGGAGAGTTAAAGGTTTTGCATTAAAAACAGATTCAGGTTATAATATCTTCCTGACAGTTGCATTTTGCTTTCCCTGTTTTGTAAGTCATATAAATAAATCCCCTGGGGGCACATGAGCTGGAGAGGGGGTATCAAGGGACATTTTGAGGTATCTTTCAATCAGAGCATAATAAAGAGGCACTGTTCCAAGCCAGGCCTGCAGTTATCAAGGGTCTATCTGCATTGTCCTCCTCTCCCAACCCCCATTGTCAGCCTTCCATTCCCTGCTTTTTAATGTCCTTTGTATTTCCAATCAGTTTGCGAATCTGACACCAGCTTCAGGAAGTTGCATGAATAGACAACATGAGAAGATTTTGTAATATTTTACACTTTGCAATGAAAAATAGTCTTCTTGGGATGCTTAATATTTAACCACAGATAAAGTGTCTGAAAAGGTGCAGGAGAATTTTCCATTAAGATATGGAGATATCTGGGAAGTATACTCACCTTGTTAGAAAACCTTATCAGGTAAGAAGACAGCGCCTGATGCTGGAGAAAGATGCTAGGACAGGACCCCTGGGGCTGAATCTCAAACCTTACTGGGGGTTAAATATGAATTGTCAATCCACAGTAAACATACAACGGGGAAAGCGCTTCCTGATCCAAGGCACGTCTCCATCCAGATAGACACTGGCAGGTGGATGCCTGACCTCGGGTGTGGGCGGGAGTGGAGATGCGGGATATCAGAGATGACTTTGAACTTCTCTCCTGTAACAGTGGTCACCCCATGAATATAACAGTGAAGCATAATTTAAAAGTTACCTCGCTGTTGCGTATATAAGTTATGAATATCAACCTAATATAAAGGTCTTACCTACAGCCCACTGGAGATGCCATTACAATAAATGAAACAATCCCCATTTAATGGGGGAGGCTCTGGATGCTAAGAGGGATTGTTTTGCCCAAACTTATAAAATAGCTATATGGTTGGATTTTTAATACACGTCTGACTCCCAATTCAGTGTTTCTTTCCACTGAAGCACATTTTCTTTCAACGGGAATAAAGGATGAGTAGGAGGTCTTTTGGGGGAGAATTGATAACGATGATGATATAATGATGATAACAAAGATGATTCTCGTAAGTTAACACATTAGCTTCATGTTTCAAATGCAAAAAACAAAAAACTGTGTTCCTTTCCATGAAATCATTTAAGCCTTTTAACAGTCATAGAATGCACTTGTTATGACTGTTATTATTAGATCAGGTGGACATATTTGAGACTCAGTGTTAAAATGACATGCCTAAGATCACATAAGAGGTTACTAAAATTCTTGCACTTGCATCAGACAACAGGGAAAAGAGTGGAAGGTGGGTGAGTAGAAGGATTTAGTGTTGGAAGATGTGGAGTTCAGAGAAAGTCAAGAAAATTGATCCACACATAATTCTTTCAGCACTTCATTCAGTCAGGGATGCTCCAAAGCATCTGAATTGTATGGGAGAATCAGAGTGGAGGAAGGAAGCTGCAGGCAGATCTGCAGAGACAACTGTGTCCTAGACATGCATTGAGCACCTAGCACATACACTTTAAACACACACACAGAGGCAAGGTGGATGGATAGCCCAATAAAAGCCTTGAACATTATAATCATCCTCTGAAATCATTTGAAACTAAGTGAATACAATTTCAGGAGCATCTAGGAGGTTGAGTGAGAAAGGGTAGGTAAGTAGCAAACTATAGAGAAGTTCATTGTCAAAAGATGTAACACAGCAAAATGATTATCAAGAAGATTATCAAGAAGATTATCAAGAAGATTATCAAAGATAGAAGATAGAAGATTATCAAGGCCAAAGGCCATTTTTGTCCATTTTTTCTAAGATAAGAATTGGACATTTCCTTGGAATGCAGAAGGACTCTGTGGATAGAGAGAGATCAAAGATATGGGAGAGAGGAAGAATATTCAATGGCAGGATTGAAAGCATTGTCAGAGGATTGCTCTTCAAACAAAAGAGTCACCTTTTTCTTGGACTCCAAATATGATGCAGATTTGGACCAATGAATGAATCATATCATATATCTGAATTGGAAAACTCTTAGGACATGAGCACAGCAGACATGGGTTCAAATCTTGATTCTGTCACTTTCTCACTTTCTGGTACTAAATAAACCAACACTTCTCTAAGTCTCAGCTTCTACATCCATGAAGAAGATACAAAACGAAACAAAACAGAGATCATCACCAACTCACTGGAGAAATTCCTAAATTGCTTAATTCCTAGACTCTTTTTACATCTCAGTAATATTTCCTGTGCGCCTAACCCAACAGTTTCACTAATTAAGTAGTGACGTTCAAACAGAGTAGTAAGTACATATGTTCTATCACCTCATACATGTAATTTTGAAGACAACACTCCTATTTCATCCTTCAATAAAAACAACCACAGACTTACTTGTGGGAGATATAGGGCTGTGGCATGCCAAGGTTTCTCATAATTTGAAATCAGATCAAACACTATCATTTCCATTTCCCATTCCATATTGATCTGTGCATAGTTTTTGGTTTTTTATTACAGCAATCCCCTAAGACCCAACATCATATATATATATATACATATATATATATACATATATATATATGACATCTTGAAAAATGTAGCATAATCTGAACTTGCAATGGTTAGCTTCCTTACCTGAGTAGTTTCAGGACATTCAGGGTATAACAGCTATCACTACATTTTCCTCTAAAATGTTAACTCCCCCTTGACACCCCCTCGAAGTTCTCTGTGGTCCCCTGGGAAACTTGGAATGTTTTAGGAACCATCATTCTAAAGATTAAGTCAAATTACATACACACACGCACACACACATATGTATATATACATATATGTGTATATATATATATATACGTACATATATATATGTGTGTATGTATATACAAAAACCTCTTACAACTTGATAAGAAAAAGGGAAACTTTCCAGCAGGAAAAGGCAAAAGATGCTACAGTTAAATATCAGAAGAGGAACCTGATAACAGAGTAGAGTTAGTCTACCCTAGTATTGCTAGAGAAACACAAATCAAAACAATACAACAATGAAATAACGTTTTCACCCTTCCAATGCATGAAAATTAAAGATTGATTCATCCAGTTGCTGACTAGGGGGCAGGGATAAAAACTGATGCATATTGCCACTGAGACTATAAATTGCTGTAGCATTTTTAGAAATTAAGCTGGAAGTATCTAATAAAATTTTAAAACTGATACCTCACCACAGCAATCCCACTTGGAGGGGTCAGGCACAGAGAAATAAAAACACCAGTAGACATGAATATATTGCCAAGGACCTTTATTAGATCATTGTTTATCATAACATAAAGCAAAGTCTGGAAACAACCCGAGCGTCCATCAATAGTAGAATAATTCTTATGCATTTAGTCTATAGAGAGTTGTTCAGTTATTAAAAGAATGAGCTAGATCTATGTGTATTGACGGAAAGGGATGTCTGTGATATATTGTTGGTGAAAAAGGCAAAATGCAGAGCGAATCGGTGCAGTAGGAACTGGGTCTGTTTGTAAAGAAAGAGAAGGAAAAGAAACCTATGTCTGCACAAGTGTATGAAGCAGGTAAGGCAAAAGCTGGGACTTTTAATTGTTGGAATTTATTATAATGTGTGTAAGGGGGAGGGGGATGTCCCTGGAAGCAACCTGTGGTCACACCTGGCTGGGTTGGCAGGTAGCAACCAGCCTTGATTCCCCTCTGTAACTTGAAGGAAACCTAATGAAGTGCCCCAGCTTGCCCCCAAGGGCATTCAACCTCCCTGGCTCACTGTGCCCAACACATGATAGGGCTTTTATGTGCCTGCAGCTTTCTTTTCTATATATGTCCCTCTATTATGCTGATGCGCCTCTCCTGCACATCTTCTCCCTCCGCCTCTCCCCCTCCCTCCTTCCTTGTGTGCCAGATGGCGAGCCCCTGCCCTCGAGGGGCTTCCAATCTGCTGGGCTGATGATCAATGCGTTTTCAGAGAGGAAGAAAGTGGAGGGAGATGGTAACCAGATGAACCTAATTTCGAGAGCGAACAGGGCAAGTCATCCACCCAGGAAGGGAGGAAGTTGAGGACTCCCAGGGAATAAAAGTGGCTTAAAATGCAAGGCGCGGTCCACAGGAGATGAATGGAAGGGTTTTTGTTCAGCCACCCTTCCAGGGTACTTGGGAAATTCATCTTTCTGAAGATAGGAGTCTGGTCTCAAGCATCTCGGAAAGTCTCTCAGGATCCGTTTCCTTCATTTTTCAGGTCTGTGTCGAAGATGTGTAGGGAGATGGGCCTTTCCCCTACCTAACGCTAAATCTTTTCCGTGTTAGCTGTGCTCAGAGACCAGCTGTTCTTCCCTATCCCCTGCAGCCCCTGCCTTACCAGCCAAGGAACTAAGCAAACAGGAATGAACTGACCTTGCCCACAGCCTCCCCGTCACCAGTGCCCTATCCTCACCCAGCGGGTCAGCCTTCCTGGGCCAGTTCTTCCTCTGTCTCCTTAGACAACAGTCCCAGCAGAGACAGGTCAGATGGCAGGGCCACTGGGTTGGGATCCCACAAGCTGTGTCCTAGTTTTGCAGGGTTCGCTGTCAGGAGTTGCCACAATGCAGTTCCCTCTTCCCTCTCCCCAGATCCCTTTTCTGAATCTGAAGAAAGACTCTGCCAGCCCCCAGAGAAGCCTCCTGCCCGAGGAAAGGCAGGCCAGAGAAGCTGCTGTCAGATCCCATTGTCTGTGTCCTGGGACAGTTGCCAGGTCTCGGGCCTCTTGGCTGGGGTTGTGAAAGTGCCCTGTTCTTATCCCATCTGCTCTGAGGTGGGGAGAAAAGCCAAATCTCCTCCCACTTTCTACTCCCCCCCTCAAACCCGAAGCTCTATGGATGAGTGGCTTTCCAGAGATGAAAAACCACAGCCCTGTCAAACAAGTCTTCTTGCTTGACAAAGATAGAATCTAAATATAGAAAGGTACAGCTAAATTCCACCACAGAGCAAGCAACCCATCTGGCACATGGCTTCTGGGGGTTTCCTCCCCTACCCTGGCATCTAGAGCCCTGGGCATAGAGAGGGCCAGCAAATGTTTGGTCATGGACCTCCCAGGGCCTGCCTAGTACCCTCTCCCCCACCAGTAAAGGCCTGCTTGACAACTCTCTCCATCAGACCTGATGAAGCCACTCTGGATATCTGTTTTCCCACCCCAAGTGGCCTTGATCTCCCTGTAGCCTTACAAATGGATGTAGGATCATCCTTAGACAAATGCCACTGCCTTCAAAGTAACTTCCATGAAGTGGGGTAAGGACCTAGTGCATATATATTTGCCTGTCCCTGTGCCTAGAGTAAGTATATTCATGGCCTTAATTGATGCTCACAATTTCCATAATATAATCATGCCCATCTTAGAGGCCTAAACACTGAGACTAAGAGGATAACTCCCACATCCAAAGTCTTGCTGTTGAAAAATGGTCCATTTCTTCTGCTCCAGAAAATACCCTGTAATGAGGCTGGAGGAATTCATGCTGTTTGAACACAGGGTAGGCCTGACTCCTCCTAGATCATTCATAACAGGACCGACAGATCCTCTGCTGAGTTCATCAAGGATCAGAGAATCATACATCAAGGAGCCACAAAGGTCTCCAGGGCCAAAAAAGGCCTGATCTCTTTTCCGGGGATATAGCAGGGCACTCAGATGACATAGGTGTTTTCTGGGACCACCAGCACAAATAACATTGGCTTGAAACAACAGAAGTTTATTGTCTCGCAGGTCTGGAGACTAGAGGTCCATATTCAAGTGGGCAGGGTCCAGAGCTCCTTGTCACTTCCCAGCCATCCTCAGCATTCCTTGGCTTGCTGCTGCATCCCCCAGCATCTGTCTTGGCCCATGATTTCCATCTACCATTGTCTAATTCTTCATGTCTGATTCTTGCTCTACTTCCTCTTGTACACAAAATCGCCTACCACTTGTGTGACGATCAACAGTGATCCACTTTGACCTCCACCGGATTCTGTCTGCTAAGAACCAATTTACAAATGAGGTCACATTTTGAGCTGGTGGGCATGGACATTGCAGAGACTGTTGCGGCCCTGCGTCCTTGCTTATTTATTGAGTTAATCTGATCATTGTTGTTTCCTGATCTTTCTTTGTTCATTGAGTTTACCTGGAAAAACCCTGACCAGCCAATATCCTGCTTCCAGTGTCCTGCCCAGGTGACCGGCCCCATGAAATCAGGACCCTTAGGATGTGGTTCAGGGTGGAGGCTGCCCCTCCCCTATTGTGTGACCCACAATAAATATTCTTCCTTTGAAACCAGACATAAACTTAAAAAAAAATTGTGCAGAAATCATTGAGGGAAGCCAGACATGGATCTTTTGGAGTCACAAAGCTGTTCACCCCAGAACACATACTGTGTCATGGTGCCTAAACCTAAGAGGGTGAACTCCAAATTCAGGCTGCCTTGGAGTTTGATTCTAGACTTGCCACTTCCACACAGGGTGGTCCAGGAAGCTCTCCAACTCTCTGAGTCTCGGTGTCCTTGTCTTTAAACTGGGACATGAATCAAGCCTATCTCATAGACGCATCTGGAGGGACCACTAAGGTCATCCCTGCATGAAGCCTGGCCCTGCGCCCTTGCAAACACATCTCCCACATCAGCTCTTCTCTCTCCATCAGGGCACTTAGGGCTACAGCTCTGCAGTCAGGCTACTGAGGTGAAAGCCTGGACTCAGCCCCCTTCCATGGCAGGAAGATGCACAAGTCATAGCCTCTCTGAGCCATGCAATCCTCATGCATGGAACCGAGGTGACAATTACATCTGCTTCATGAGTCAGAATGAGCAGTACACGTAGTAATTCAGATAAGATAGCAGGTTCCCAATCAAGGGTAGCAATTATGATATTGATGCTCCCAGCTTGATATGATAGCGTCATCCATGCCGAAGGAACAGACTCAGCATAGGGGTCGTGCGATGCCAGCTGAGAAACACTGGAGTCTGGTGGGCATTGGGAAATTGACTTTTCTCCAGAAGGGACAAACCCACAGACCTGACGTTCTGAAGCCAAGCTTGTCTGTCCTTGGCAAGGGTACTGGAGGCTGAACCCCTCTCCTCGCCTCTGGGTTGGCTCACACCCAGTGGATACATAGTGATCTCAGGGCACACTCTGGCTTCTGGGCTGAGCACCCCCACACACACACGCCCACCAGTCCCCAGCTGCCAGATGAAGGTGACTTAGGAGATCTGGGGGTGGAGAAGGCTGAGGAGCCCTGGGGCGGAGAAGCAGCATGAAGCTCATTAGTAACTGACTACTCTGGTGGAACAGACCTCTCCCGGGGGCCATAACTCTGTCCCCGGAAGAAAGAATGATGACTGGGATGTGGCTGATGCTCCTGCAGCCCAGATCTGGGCTGGGCAATGGGAGCAAAGCTGAGTTCCTGTTTGCTTTCACTCCTCCGTGGATTGCTGAAAAAAAAAAAACAAAAAACAGGAGCTGCCGCATGGAACAAGAGGGGGTGGGGTGGAAAGGAAGCTGAGAGCTTCAGGGCTTCCTCTGAGAAGGCCGCAGCTCCACTCACCTGCTGCCTGAACCTTCACCACTGACAATGCTTCGTAGCTCTGGAAGAGGCCAAGTGTGCAGGGGAGCAATCCTGAGCTTTGGGGGCAGATTTCCTCGGGGAATTTCTCCTCAGCCGTCTGGGTGATCTGAGGTGACTCAGTCTCTTTGAACCTCAGGTTCCACATTGATAAACTGGAAACATCTCTCTCAGGGTTGTCATAAAGACGAAAGATTCCATTTGGATCAGCCTGACTCATACAGATGCAAGAATCTCAGCTCAGCTGTTCCCTCCCTCGGGTCCCCAAAGCTTGGTCGGTGTCTGTCGCTGCCCTGCCCAAGGTTCTGCCAAACCCCTGCATTCCCCCCTCTTCCCCCTCTCCTCCCGCCCCTGCACAGCACGGATCCTGTTGCAACTGGATTGTTGTTTCTTGTCTTGTCTCCTGCGCTAGGCCTGAGCTCCCTGAGGGCAGAGGTCTTGTTCGTCTTGTCTTGGATCTCAGGGCCCGGGTGGCTCCTGGCACAGGCCAAGGGAACCACCACGTGATGGTGTTTAGCGGGGTAAGTCTGGCTCTAGTGAGGCAGGTTTGGGACAGGTGCTGTAACTAGAGCACTTGGGAAGTCACAGCGGCAGGATAGCCTGGCGTGTCCTTTCCTCTGTTCCTGTCCTCCTCCGTACAGGGTGAATGAGTTAATCAGGGTCTTTAGGCCACTAATCTGTCCTTACCACCTAAGGCTTTGACCACGTTCCTGCAGAGGGCGCTTGGGAGCTCGGGTGCAAGGCACGCACACCTGTAATTGCCGACACCTGGACTCAGAGAGCATGTGAGTGCGCATGCGTAAGAATGCTCGCCCGCGCCTAGAAGCCTGGCTAAAAGGGGGTGGGGGGGGAGCAACAGCACCATGAATAGCGCTACCCCGGAAAGAGGCCAGGTGAAAGAGGGAGAATTTGTGGGGATCTGGAAGGCACAGTTGCCTGCCCCGCCCACTCCCCCCCCCCACCCGTTTTCCCTGCCTGGTGCTGTGTACCTGGCTTCCTGAGAGCAACGAAGTTGTAAACCCACTGAGAGCTCCGTAACTGTCATCCACCTGCCCCCAACCCATAGACTGTCTGCCTGTGTGAGCAGGTCTGCACCAATGGAACTAGGGATGAGGTAAGGAAGCGTAGACGTGGGTAATGGCAGCAGCGAAGAAAGGTAACAGGTGCCCACACTATCCTCTGCGTTTCATGTCCATCATGAAGTCCTTGCCAGCGCGTGGCCATTGACCTTCTGGTGCAGCAAAGGCACGAGGCTCCCCAGGTGGCAACACCGGTGAAGCAGCAGAGCCGTAGACTGGAACAATGAGGCCTGGCCCGTCCTTCCCATCAGGCCCCTTCTGATAGAATATTGAGGCTTTTTGTACTTAGAAGAAATCATATTAACAGAAACGAGTCAAAACGGAAAAGATAGAAACCAAATGGTTTCACTGTTATATGGGTCAGACGAAAAATAAACAAAAAGCCATGAGGAAAAGTCAAAACAAGCTAACAACCAAATTGAAGTACACAACGGGGCGGG